>JAODFY010148864.1:0-11085 GCA_027580055.1 Paracaudina chilensis | reverse complement strand
GATGAAAGTCAAACTTGGTACGTAGGTTAGCCATATTGAGTAGATGAACCCTATTTATATTATAAGAGGTCAAAGGTTATTTGAGGTCAATATGAGTGAAAAACTTAAAACTTGGATTCAGGCTAGCTCAATAGGGGAAACTTGGATGAAACTATGTAGTTAGTACGTAAGTCAGCCATATTGAGTAGAAGAACCCTATTGATTTTTTAGGAGGTCAAAGGTCATTTGAGATCAATATGGGGGAAAAACTGAAAACCTTGTAATCAGGCAAACTCAATAGGGGAAAGATGGATGAAAGTCAAACTTGGTATGTAGGTTAGCCATATTGAGTAGATGAACCCTATTAATTTTATAAGAGGTTAAAGGTCATTTGAGGTCAATATGGTTTCTCCTTTTCTAACAAAAATAGAAATTTCCGTTTTTAATCTTCTGTTAAAGGAATCTATGCAGTCACGCATAAATATGTGTGTCTGTTTGTGTATAGGTGTCTGTGATGCAAATAATATTTAAGTGAATGAAACTTGGATGGTGGATTATAGCGACTATATGATCCCTATTGTTTTGCTCAAGGTCAAAGGTCACCTGAGGTCAGCAGAGTTAAAAAAAAAAAAAAAGGAAAACTTTGTGAACGCTGTAACTTGAGACAGCAGAATTCATTTGAGATTATAATTAATTGATGGATTACACATGAAAGTAGATGATTCATATAGTTAGCAGAGGTAAAAAAACTGAAAAAAACTTTCAAGACAAATTGATTTCACACTTGGGAAATGGATTACCTATAGTAAATACAGTCTTTGCAGAGATAAAAACGTGAAAACCTTGTAAACACTGTATTAAAGTTCATGAGGGTGAGCTCATACTTGGTTTGTATTCTATTCAGAGTAAGTATATACATGATCCGATATTGTTTTTTTTTTTTCATTAAGGGCAGCACAGCTTAAAGACTGAAAACCAACAAATCAATCATTATTTTGAGCACAACCAACCTGTTGGAATGTTATAATGTATGTTTCATTTGTTTACATTTACTGTAGAAGAAATTGTATATCATATCTAGCTGAGGCACTGATCTCAAAGTTTTCTTGTGAAAACCTCCCGGTTTGACATACCTAAAAGTTGGCAGGTCTGTAACTTCATCTTTTAAATCAATTCTAAAGGCAAGGATTTTTGAAGCCCTCGGTTCTTGTTTCAACAAATTTGGGTTTTTCATCAATTAGGGACTTTTCGGATAGGAATAAACTAAAACATTTGGGTAACAATTACTACTGAATATTGCAGTCTCAACTATAAATTTAGTAGAATAACATAGTTATTTTGCTAAATTCTTGACTGTTTCGTCTGTTTATCACCAGTAAAAGTCACCTAATTGTAGTTTATTTCTTAAAGGTGGGGGAGCGCGTAGGAAATTCATGTGAGTTTCGCATGTCATGCAAAACCCACAGATTCATCAGTCATGTACATAATAACGGTCAAATTGTCTTGTTGTAGTGTTTATAACTGCATTTAAAGTTGATACAACATAATTTTAACATTCAATGGAAGTGTTTCAGATTTTGCAAAAGAACCTTTTTTTTTGTTTTGCTACGAGCCCCGCCACCTTTTAAGTGTAGGTCTTTTTGACAAGCACAGCTTACTTCTGGCTCCTCTACCCATCGGCCATCACTATGCTTTATTAACAGATTTTTTTTTTTTTTATCTTCTGCATGTTTTATCAGTTCTGTTCATAATTATTATGTATTGTGATAATGGTAGTTAAATAAATTTAAAAAAAAAAATCACAGCATAGCATAGCTTTTTAGCTCATATAATATACTGTTGATATTCTTTAAATATTTTATTTTTTTAATTTTATTTAGATTATTACAATTAAATTAATTACCTACTTAATCCCATATCATAGGGATTATTATGATTATATAAATCATCAGTTTATGATGATTAATAAAACACTTCTCTGTTGATAATTTCAGGTTTTCTGAAAGCTACTGTCACCTTTGTTGAATGAAACAGTATGACTTACGCTGCACTGACATGTACTAATTTTTGTAGACCATACAGTAGTTGTAAGATTGTTGTTACTTAGACTAAGAAAAATTAATAACGTTTCTCATCCTGCCACATCCTTTTTGGACCAACATCTTTCTTCTTGTCAAACAGAAAAATCATGGAATTTTCTTTAATAAATTTCCATGATTATATTGCAAATGTCCCTAAATAAAACAAAAGGACTGGCAACTTAAGTGTACAATTTCTTGAATATTAATGAGGTTATGGGGTCAAATGTAAACAATTTTAAATTGCAATAATTCAGTAACCATAAGACAGATTTGTTTCAAAGTTGGTATGGACGACCGTTATTGGCAGGTTCATGATCGTGTGTAAATTTATGCATTTTGAGGGGGGGGGTGGACTCATTTTAGCCCTTAACAGTAATATGGCAATCATGGTCTACCGTACACTCTCTATTGGAACTCCCTATTGCTTCAGTGTGTGGAATAGTGTAAGGTAATTTTCCTTTTTCCAACATTGTGTGTATAGAAACTTCGGTCACTAAATATTTTTGAAGCCCAAAGCACGGTATGGTTGACAATAGGGTCCATCATTGAGTATGTAATCATTGATTTGGCATTACTACAGTGAAGTCAGTGTGTGTTATAGCATTGTACCCAATATACATACATGTATATACTACATGTACCCAATGAAGGCCTACATACATGTATAAAAATGTACCAATGTTAACTGTACCAAAATACTAAACATTGTTGGATGTTCACAAAACTTAGTACATATTGGTAACATTTAGTGCCAAAAATATTGATTGTCATATGAGAGGTCATTTGAGGTCAAATTACTAAACATTGTTGGATCTTCATGAAACTTGTTACACATAGGTAACATTTAGTGCCGACAATTTTGATGGTCGTGTGAGAGAGAGGTCATTTGAGGTCCAATTACTAAACATTGTTGGATCTAAATGAAACTTGGTACATATAGTTCACATTTTGAGCTGAAAATTTTGAAGGTCATATGAGGGTCACCAGGGGTCATTTGAGGTAAAATGGTGATGAGATATGCCACTCCATGGATTGCCTTCAATTATTTGTACCATTTGGGCCCACAGTTATTTGTACCATTTGGCCCAAACTTATAAACATTATGTATATAATTATCATTGCCATATACCCCCTAAGCAAGGAACCATAGTGCCCTTGGGCTCTTGTTTTATAATACAAGATTGCAAAATGCATGCCATGGTAGGCTACACCTAGGTCATACATGAAACTGAAAGCCAAAGTTAAAACCAAGATGATTCTTGTCTGCTTATATCCAATATGATCAAGTGAAAAAGTGATAAGCTGTGCTTTGCAAGATCCATTCTGGATTATTCGCTAACACAGACAGGTCTACAATGATTTTGTAATATATTTTTTGGGGGGAGTGGGTGGGGGAAGGGTTTGGGGACGGTTTCATGTTACTGGTGACATCATTTCTTATTTTTTTTTCGATGAGAAACTTTTTATATTATTTTTACTTGGCCTTTGTAGTGAATGCATTTGTAATATATATATTTTTTGGGGAGGTGGGGGGGGGGGGTTTGGCTGTCCAAAATGAAGTCTGAGAGTTCCTTTAAAAGAGACGGAAACACTGGTACTCTCAGAGTAGGCAATATGATATATGGCAAAACATTACCACAAAACATGCAGTGGTTTAAAGGAGAATACATATTTATATACATATTTGAATAAAAAAAAGGTATCAGTTATGCAACTAAAATTTAGAAATGGATCATTTTTATTAATTTAATTACTTTGTTGTCTAGCTCACACAACATTTATATTATAAATTTATATAAGCTATAAAAACAACCTTCATTTTTTGTCTCCCCGCCTGCAATCCTCATATACTCCTTTAAAGAACCAGCAAAAGTTGAAGATGAAAGCTGTATCTGATTGTATGTGGCAGGTTGGCCACATTTACAATGTTTGGAAAAATAATTTCATTGCTCTATATTTGTCAAAAAGAGAAACCTGCAAATGCGGTCAACTCGTTCAGTGTTCGGGAAATGACTTGGCCTGCAAATGGCTGAGTCAGCAAATAGTCGACTTGACTGGATGTGTCGTGTACAGCGCATCACCTAAATTGAATATGATGATGGTGACACCCGATCCACTCACATAATAATACATTGAGTATATTGCAACAAAGTAATGAATGTCAAAGCTTAATATCATCATTTGTGAAATTGGATATATCTACCATATATCTAACGCTAACGTTATTCCAAATTGACCAATAGTCTGCCTTGTAGACACTTGTTTTAGTTGTTTAGCCATAACATATAAACTTTTCAACTTTTTGGTAAAAATCCAAAACATGGTCATGTTCTCATACACCGATATGGTGGCTACTAAAGGCTAATTCAAGATCAGTCTGTTCCTGAAAGTTTCTTTTTACTGTATTTTACATTAATTTGCCAATGCCATATGGTGGTACAACTGCTTATTGCACACTTTACAATACAAGTGTGTCCTGACACCTAATATCATTCACAAATTGTGTATATATATATCCACCATGTACAGGGCATACACAAACATGCCATGAGTTCATGGTTACAGTGTGTGTGCATGGGTAAAATGAATTGATCACAGAGAATAGCTTTCAAGAGCAGCTTAAAGTAAGCCAATTTGGTGGGTTAGTGACTATTGTTGTCATCCATATGAAGTGTTGGTTTAAATTCTGATTGACATATATCTTGATTTTGCACTCCATGGATTGCATTCCATGGGTCTCTATTGTTCAATATGGATGATCGTAACTAAGCGGTTTACAAACACTCTTTACATTCTTTTTTTCTTTTGGCCAATACTGTACTCTCTTCTTTTACACTTTTACACATGAAGGTGTATTTAACTCTAGCATCCCACTATTTTGAAGTGTATATTTGGCCATCTCAATACACAATATGCAACCTAATGAAAGCCCTGTCCCTAGATGTTTCTGTGATTTATTTTCTGGCAGGTTGCGATTAAAACAGTACCAAAGAGCAAAATCAAAGACCAGCAGGACCTGAGGAGGATCCACCAGGAGATAGAGATCATGTCCAGCATGGTACATCCACATATCATTGCTATACATGAAGGTAATTATCCATTGGTATCCAGCAGGGTACATCCACATATCATTGCTATACATGAAGGTAATTATTCATTGGTATCCAGCAGGGTACATCCACATATCATTGCTATACATGAAGGTAATTATTCATTGGTATTCAGGGTACATCCACATATCATTGCTATACATGAAGGTAATTATTCATTGATGTCCAGCAGGGTACATCCACATATCATTTATACATGAAGTAATTATTCATTGGTATCCAGGGTACATCCACATATCATTACTATACATGAAGGTAATTATTCATTGGTATCCAGCAGGGTACATCCACATATCATTTATACATGAAGTAATTATTCATTGGTATCTGGGGTACATCCACATATCATTACTATACATAAAAGTAATAACTGTTCTCCAGCAGGGTACATCCACATATCATTACTATACATAAAGGTAATTATTGTTCTCCAGCAGGGTACATCCACATATCATTGCTATACATTAAGGTAAGTATTTATTGGGTGTCCAGGGTACATCCACATATCATTATTATACATGAAGGTAATTACTGGTGTCCAACATGGTACATCCACACATCATTGCTATACATGAAGGTAATTATTTATTGGTGTCCAGCAGGGTACATCGACATATTGCTCTACATAAAGGTACTTGTTCCCCAGCAGGGTACATTCACATATTATTGCTATACATAAAGGTAATTATTGTTCCCCAGCAGGGTATATCCACATATTATTGCTATACATGAAGGTAAGTATTTATTGGTGTCCAGCAGGGTACTTCCACTTATCATTGCTAACTGGTGTTTTTGTGTAAGCATATACCCCATTATACAGTCGAGGGTATCGAATCGGGGACATAGCTGGAGCTTGTTTAATGAAAACACAGGTAGCTGGGTGATTAAGTGAAATGTTCAGATACTTTTTGTTTACAATGAGTAATGTATTAGCCATCATGCTTCTGATTACAGTATTTGAAAACAAGGAGAAGATAGTACTGGTGATGGAGTTTGCACCCAGAGGTGAGCTCTATGATTATGCCGACACCAACGATATCCTCACCGACGAGGTTCAGAGAATCTTCAGACAGATCGTGTCTGCTGTTGCATTCTGTCACATGGTAAGAATGAAAACAACCACACTTGTCATTTATGGACAAAACAGATCTTTTGTACATAGCATTATATATAAATATATTATCATATTATGTATGCAGATATACTTGATATGTTATGACTGTATATGTTATGCAATGGGGCCGACATTCTTGAGCATCAACAGAGGGCGCTCTCATATAGGTCCTAACCAGAGCTGCGCATCACTATCACTGATGAGTCATCAGTGAATAACTATTGCAAAATAATTTGTATACCGAATGTACATCAGTGCACTCATTATACTAGTAGTAGTAGTAGCTAGCCTAGGCTATAGAATGTAACAGTGTTGTTAGTGTTACTGAGTGTTAGGCTAGTTTATCCAACATTGTTACAAGTGATGGCAAAAATACCTTTCTATGAGATTCCTTCTCCTTTCTTGGATACCTTCCATGAAAATAAGGTTATAATCTCGTTTCAATTTGGGCCCAAAAGATTTGTTGGGCCCAAAAGTTTTGTGCCGGAAAAAGTTTGGCAAACCAAAAATTGGGCCACAAAAAGTGTTGGCTATAGTGTTGGTTAATAATGAGTACATGTGGGCCTGCAATTATTTGGCTCATTTGGGCCCAAACTTGCTGTAATGATGTTATGTATGTAAATATCATTGTCATATACCCCTATTAAAGCAAGGAGCCCTTGGGCTCTTGTTAAAAAAAAATTATCCTGCATTATTGAATTGTACTGGTACACAGCTGTACAAATGTTTTGCAGGTGACTTCTTTCGGTTTGAAGTGGCAGCAGGTGCATTCAATAGCGACTGTTTATTTACTATTCACTGAGTTACCTAGGTTTCTCATGCACATGGAACACTTGCAAGGAACAGCCTACGTTTGTACAAGGTAGTCATTGCGTGTCATGTGTAGCCTCATCACAGCACGACATCACAGCATGACATGACAGCATGCAATCTCAGTGAGACATCAATGAAACATAAAACCTGTGTGGAAAAGATAATTCTTGTATCTCTTAAATGCTGGAGGATACTTGAGATTTAATGACCCTTGGAAATGTGTGGGTGGGTGTGATTGGGTAACCTGAGGGTAACTTCTTTAAATGAAAGTAAAAATGAAAGAAATTTGGTTGTGATCCTAACAAAACCATACATGGATGGTGCTATTTTATAAAAAAAAACAAAAAACTATTTGTTGTTTCTTCTTGAAAAATATTGTTATAATTAAATGCAGGTTTGTTCTTTTGATTGGATGTAATAACAGCATTCATATTATTAAAATCAGTGTGAATTAAACCTTTACTACCAAGAATTTGTAACAAGAAGAAAGTAATTTCACTATACTCTGTAAGCTGATCTCTTGGGGTGCACAAGTGACCGGGGAAGGGGTCATGATCAGCACCACATGCCAAGATCTAATATTAAGAGCTGCAATTTGGAATGGTCAGTTATTGCTCTATATACATCACCATAAACAATCATTGGTGGTTGGCTCTTTCCTTTAATATATATTGTGATAAGAGTGGAATGCAGTGATCCTTAAGGTTAAGAATTTAATCTTGGGGGTTATCTAGGGCCATTAGCTACAAAATATCACTTGGAAGTACTCAGCATGAGCATTCTTCCATCACGTTATATCCCCCTAGCTGTTAACTCGTATGACTTTCTCCACTGGGTTGATCAGGGCTAACAAATAAAAAATGGCTCCCCCTCAATTCATTCAGTTACAACACCCATTGTTTAATGTGACACTCCCACAATAGTTGTATTACCTACCTATGGAGTAATAAATTCTAATATCCCTTGTTTTCCAATGAGAACAAGGCTCCATTGCATACCATTTCTCTCTAATATTCCATTAATTTGCACCATCTCAAAACATTTGCTTCCATCCATTGTTTTCCCCAGGACATAGATTCCCCTTTCTGTCAATAAAACTTGGGACTGTATTGAAATTTTCTACTATCCGTATCTAATGCAAAAAATACTGTGGTATGTCCGTAATTATGGTAAATTCAATAAACATTAAAAAAATAAGTGAGAATTTTACAGTCTACCGAATTACCAGGAACGAGGAAATTTTCACAAAAGTCAGGAAATGTTTGTGTCAACAGAAAATTAAATGTGAATAATCACATTGGCTTTCAACATCCACAAAATGCATTCAATCAAACAAAGATGGACATAAACTCCCCCTGGTACATCAATGGTAAAATGCTGTTTTTGTGTGTGTACTACTCTACCAAATCACCTGTCCTATATGTGTGTATGTATGCGTGTGTTGTATGTTGGCAAGCCTGCAATTCTTATATTTTGCACAGTTTGGGAGAATAAAAGTTATGGGTGCATGGAGCCACATGCAGGAAACAAATTTGGCATATTGTTTATATAATGTAAGATGATGAGATCAGCCAGGAAGGGTTTGCATGATTTGAGAGGTGGGATGGGAGGTAATTAGTGAATCTTCATAAATCTTACCATCAGGGCATGACTTCCAGTCAATAAGTGTAATTCCAACCCGTCCCCGGGACTGCCGGCAGTTGATGCTATTGTCATAAATCAACTAGTTTTAATGTTTAAATGCAAATTATGTCACTTACATCCCTAATACTAAATTTGTCAAAGATATTATTTACATTGTTTGAATTCCTGCCTGTTATTTACACATTGGGTACTGTTCAACTGATTATGCGAGACTGGGAGCTGTATAATGCTAACATTATAATACTAATTTGTTTCACACATGTGGAACAACATCCAAAAACATCATGCACTTCCCTCCATATATCCTAAGGGTGTTAACATTTTCAAAAACTACTAAAAAATTATGGTAGCCTTAAAGTGACACAATTAAGTCTATGTACATATAAAGGTTAGGTTGACAGGCAAAATTATGCTATCACATAAAAAAAAAGTACCAATAGAGCTGAGGCTTAGAGATGCTGTTTTGAAAACTATAACATTAAGCCTGAAATGTTTGGCTATTAAACAAAGGAGTGTTTAGAAACATTTTGGGAACCTCAAATTAGCATTTATTGGTGACAACAAATCAAATATATATATACTTACTATATGCTATAAATTTTGTTAAATTTACTGTATTTCATATTTCTTCATTTTTGAAACTAACTTTATATAGTACAGACTGAAAATAATACTGCGGAAACTAAATATCGATATAACCCAAGCCTACTTCCGAGGCGAGGAAGTATTTTATAGTGTATTTATGTGTCTGCAAGTGTGTTAAAGTTCAGAACAACACAATTCACAGCGCTAAGGACTATACTTACCTCGTCCCTAATACAATTATCATTTTCTGACCGATCTAGCATATTTATGGAATGGCAAATCAGTCATATACTACTCTATATGCGCCCCCTTTCTCCCCTTCCGCTCAAACCTTCCACATGGAGTTGAGTTTTCTAGCGCAACTTGGTATTAGGGGGTAAGTATATTCTGCTCGTGAATACCCAAACCAGTAAGTTTTGGGGTTTCTGCCACCTTGCCACATTTGTTTGGTAATCCTGTCTGTTATTTAGGTTGAGTTCTACAGTATCATTGACACGTGGTAATCATAACCAAGACGGCGTGTGGCCTGATGCCCTAAATGTTTGTTACTGTGGCAGTAGTGTCCGGATCAAAATCACAATGACAGTCAGACATTTTGTGAATGTACTATCAGCACTTGCCATCTTAAAGGTACTCTCAGACTTTGTTTTGGATTCAAATTCACCAGAAAATTATGCCACATTTTCCCAGCTTCAAATTGCTAGTGTATTATTTTAATAGTGAAAACTACTGATTTATGCATATAATTTGTCACCTAACAAAAAGCTTTAAATGTGTGTAAAAAGTTTTAATTCTCACTATTAAATGAGTGTTACAATTGGTAAAATGAATAGAATGTAGAATATGACAAACTACAGACTAAATGAATAACACAATGTACTTTAGAGCGAGTTATGGGAGTCATTAATACTGCTCAACCTCAATCATTGAACTCGTCAGAACAGGGCCAGCACATGCCAGATGTGTGGGAGAACAATAGGGATATAACTACATGCAATCACACATGTACTAGCATAGTTATGTGGATTTGCCAAACACATTTCACTTAGGGCAGTTCTATATTATATGTAATATTTATAGTAAAAAGTTGGTTGAACATCTCATTCTGGTGCTATATATATAAATGTATATATTTATTATATATGTATATATATATATATATATTATATATGTATATATATGTATATATGTATATATATATTATATATGTATTTATATATATGTATATATATATTATATATGTACATGTATATACAACAAAAGGAGTGTTCTTTTCATAGTTATAAAGTAGGTATAAATGATGAAACAAAGTTCACAATATGCGTCCATGTGAGGTCAGCATTGAACAGAAGGCAAAGCACAGTTACAATTCTTGATACCTCTCGAGGGGTCTGATCCATACCGAAAGGGAGATCACGTTTGGGGGGGTCTGACCCTGAGTATGCGAGCGTCCACAATCGCTCTTGATTCCCCTCACAGGGTCTGAACCCCCTTGTTCCCCCTCACAGGGTCTGAACCCCCTTGATTCCCCTCACAGGGTCTGAACCCCCTTGATTCCCCAGTGTGAATAAGGCAAACAAAAGAAACAAACTCCATTCTAAGAACAGAATTAGCTACTCTTCAAAAGTTTTCAATAGTTTCTGCTTTTTGGTTCCTTGCTTTAGCAAAAGGAACCTATGCATTCAACTTGGCGTGTGTATGTGTGTGTGTGTGTGTCTGTGACGCTTGCTTGGGTACGCTCTAACTCAATAAGGGAAAG
>JAODFY010148643.1:0-11087 GCA_027580055.1 Paracaudina chilensis | reverse complement strand
AGAGGGCATTGATTCAATCTAATGTGATACATCAAGAGGGCATCGATTCAATCTAATGTGATGCATCAAGAGGGCATCGATTCAATATAATGTGATGCATCAAGAGGGCATCGATTCAATCTAATGTGATACATCAAGAGGGCATCGATTCAATATAATGTGATACATCTAGAGGGCATCGATTCAATCTAATGTGATGCATCAAGATGGCATCGATTCAATCTAATGTGATGCATCAAGAAGGCATCGATTCAATCTAATGTGATGCATCATGAGGGCATCGATTCAATCTAATGTGATGCATCAAGAAGGCATCGATTCAATATAATGTGATGCATCATGAGGGCATCGATTCAATATAATGTGATGCATCAAGATGGCATCGATTCAATCTTATGTGATGTATTATGAGCTCGGGCATCAATTCAATCTAATGTGATGCAGTAAGAGGGCAGCGATGTAATCCATTGTGATGTATTAATAGGGCATCTATTCAATCTAATACGATGGACGCTCGACGTATTATGAGCTCGGGCATCGATTCAATCTAATGTGATGCAGTAAGAGGGCAGCGATGTAATCCATTGTGATGTATTAAGAGGGCATCTATTCAATCTAATACGATGGACGCTCGACGTTTATTGAAAATTGGTAATTTTTGTTGAAATATATCGAGACGGTCACTTTAGCTTATTCCAGACGACGACGTTGGGTATAAAAATAGCAGAGTTGAGGAACTTGTATCCCTAAATCTAATAGGAAATCCACAGGGCATTGCTGCAATCGAACAGAACTGGTGCTACCAGGTTGCATCCATTGTGTGTCTACATGTGAAATATAACGGTATTTGTTCATTTGTGCATAACCCTTACATGACAAGCCATATGTCTTTGTCATACTTCTCACGATACGTGATAAGTTTTATGGCAAAACTTGTTATTTTACGCAACGACCCTGCACCGTTCAATTGACACAACTGCCTACTTTTTAAATGACATTACCAAACACCCAATTCCGTTGCTGAGCACCAAGAAGGAAGGCAGTAAGTTCCATATTACATTTTTTTTTTAAGCCACGAAACTGTTAGGATTCGAAGTCCTATCCCCGGCTGCTTAAGCGGATGCTTCTAACCATTTATATGCAACACTTATGGTTTTTATATACGCTTACGCTGGAAGGACCAAGTACGATTCAACTAGCGCAATTACCTACGTCACTTCACGAAATATCATGCTCCATTCCTTTATGCTTACCACCAAGCAAGAAGGCAATAAATTCAACCTCCGGACAGATGGCAACACTTGTTGCTTAAAAGGCAAGTTAGAAACCAAATAGAAACCTCTACAAAAAGTAGATGTTGTAATGAACAATATGGTGACTATATAGTGAAGATCCCATCCTTCTACTATGTTCCAATCAAAAGATTAAACATATTGAAATTTCTCATTTTATTACTAAATTGGGGGAAGACACTTCAGTGGTGACGCCCCAACCTTACCTCAAACATTCGAGAGAATGTCAAGAACTTGCATCAGTCAATTTGGGAGGGCACTATTAAGTTTCAAGAAAAGGTCAAATTTTGTAATGTGATAAATCGACAAGCTATAAAGATGGGATAAACGCCCACTGGCATAATTGATGATGCTCTACAACACAGAACAATCACATTGTAGTATAATATTGCACTTTAACTTCTTAGTGCGTTTGAAATCATGTGCATCATTGTGAATCTTTGAGAGTGATGTTTTTTTTACTAACAACAGTTCACTGATATTTGTATGTGACCCGGCTACGCGATGACTCATATTTAAAAGCCGTTCGATTTTGATTTGTGAATTATTCTTGCTTGGTTTAACCAACATGAACAGAAACATTGATTATTGGGCAAAGTCAATATAATTTGTACTCCGAAAAGGTTATTCTAAACTATGTAAGCATACTTTATTATCATGTTTCTAGCATGTTGCTAACATAATTTAGGCCTATTCGAATAATTATTCCATTATTGAAACAAAATATTTTTAACATAACAAAAATGTTAAAGAACCGTCAGCATATGGATTACGATAAAACGGCTCGCTTCGGAAAGAGAGAAAAAACGGCTCGCTTCGGAAAGAGAGAAAAAACAGTTTTTTTAATAGATTGTACTAAAAGCCAATAAAAAACAAAGCCAATAAAAAACAAAGCCAAATAGCCAATAGTAAAATTATGAGTTAAACACGACCAAAACTATGGAAGGATAGATGCCAGCACGTTTATAGGTCTCTGAACAGAAACGCCAGCCAAATTAACAAAAAATATATCTTGTAGAGCAATTAAAATATGATGACTAGTGACGGTGCTATCTTTCCCCTATGTACCAATCAAGAGATAAATGTATTCATTTTATCACTAAATTGAGGGAAGTCTCTTCAGTGGTGACATCAGAACCTATTACAGGATTTCTTTTATTATTCTTTGTTTTTCCTTTTTCAAATTGAACAGTGAAATTAAAGGCTTTTGATTAAAAATTAACAGTTTGCTATGTCCATGTATGATATATCTATATATGGTATTCTACACAATGTATTTTACATGTGAGTAAAACTTGGAAACGTATTTTTTGTGGACATTGTAAACAATAGCATATACATTATAGTGAGAATGTCGTTATTTTAGGTCACTAAATTTGGGTGGCGTTATTCTGTTTAAACAAAGGATCAAATTTCATTAAATGATATTTAAATCGTATTTTGGGACATAAAGACGCCCATTGGCAAAGGTTTTTAGACTCTTTATGCTGGCAGCTGCGTGGTTAAAGGATATACACACATCTGTGTCGGCATGGTCGAACAGGTTGTAGAGGTTGCACAATCATGTGACCTCTCTCTATTAACATCCAGGGTTGTTTTGCTATAAAGGCAGGGATCAGTGCCACTGGGGTGCATCAGTACAATAAGTAGGCATACTCTCCAGGCTAGATAGTGTACCCTGATATTGGTAGTCTTTGTATCTACTATAATAGGATTAGTTAGTGGAATGATTGATGGGTAAGATTATTAAGATGGTTGTTGAGAGTGGTAGGAGAAGAGAAGGAATAATAAGGGCAGTTGATAAGAGCACACCAAAATGTAGAGTACTTTTTTCTTGTCTCCAGACTCTACAAGGTCACCATCGATGACCAGGGGATAGCTCATGTGTCCGTTGGGTACTGGGCCAAATCATGCTAGCAGATGCGGGGTTAGGAAATGTACACATCTCTGTGGGGGCTTGGTGTAACAGGTCACCGATCACCAGGGGATAGGCCGTGTGTCCGTTGGGTACTGGACCAACTCATGCTGGCAGCTCCGAGTATCGTGTAACAGGTCACCAATGACCAAGGGATAAGCCGTGTGTCCGTTAGGTACTGGACCAACTCATGCTGGCAGCTGCGGGGTTAGGAGATGTACACATCTGTGTGGGGGCATGGTGTAACAGGTCCCAAATGACCAGGGGATTGGCCGTATGGCGTATGTCCGTTAGGTACTAGACCAAAGGCTGAAAGCATCGGGGGTAGGAGATGTACACATATGTATAGAGGCATGGTGTAACAAGTCAACGAAGACATGTGGAATAAGCCGCATGTCACGTGAGAAGAATATCTGCCTTAATACAGGACTATAACCCCTACGATTTATTACTTTATACTCCGCGAAGGACAATTTTATTTTACTCTAGTAACACATGTAGTAAAAATAACTTATAAACTACCCTTATCGCCCTCGCTTTCTAGAGTTTAAACAAAATATTCTCTCCATATTCTTCCCATGGTCTTGTGATCTTTCAGCGTCCTTTAATTAAAAACAACTGTTGACAGAGCGCACTAGCCAAAAAGCTAATTCGACGCCCCTAAATCAATACAATTATCCACACAGACGTACATATTAATACCATCTCGCCTCATACGTACATATTAATACCATCTCGCCTCAGACGTACAGATTTATACCATCTCGCCACAGACGTACAGATTTAAACCATCTCGCAAGACGTTCCTTATAACATGGAGGCAAAATATAAAGCACGCCGTTAGAGTATCAAGTAGAATTTTTACCCTTTATAAATTAATGTACGAATAGTTGAGAATATAGTATGGTACGATGACCTCGAATTCTTTGTTTAATTCAATCTTCCATCGGTGGGATGCTGAATGGACTCTGCCTCCGTTATGCCTATAGGGTTCTTATTATATGTCTTTCCTTGATCGGAGCTAATGGAAATATCAGTGAGGTTTATGAAATCTCATCACGTTTTGCCTTTGTGTTTAATCTTCAATAGAATAAGATATATTTAGAGCCAACATTTTTTTTTGGGGGGGGGGCGTGTGTTGCAGAAGCAGGGTAACGTTTGTCGGTGCCGGTCGGTCTGAGCTATTACTATACGGTTAATCGACCAGAGCACAAACAATAATTAAAACATTTCGACCGCAAGGCAACGTGCCTTCGTAAGAACAATTTGAAATAAAACCTTCACTCACGGCAGGTTACAATCGATACTTTGTATGGAACGGTTTGCACTCCTCGTATCACAACGCTTTGCTAATCTCATATCACAACGATTTGCACTCCTCGTATCACAACGGTGTGCTAATATCATACCACAACAGTGTGCACTCCTTAGGGGTGTTAGGAGAAATGTTAACATACATCAGTAATTACTGGTGTGTGTTATGAACCGTACATCAGTAACTACTGACGTACTGGATGTGAATCGGCTGATCACAGCGGTTTGCTAATCTCATATCACAACGGTTGATTAACCTCATATCAGTATACAGATCTTATATCCCAACGGTATATACAGATATCATATCAGAACAGTTAACATATCTCATATTACAACGGTTTACTAACCTCATATCACAACGGCTTACTAACCTCATACCATAACATATTTTTACTAACCTCATATCAGAACAGTTTAAGACATACCAACGATATACAGATATTATTCCAGAACGGTTTACAGACCTTATATCATAACGGTGTTCGAACGTCACATCACAACGGTTTACAGACATCTTATTACAACATTTACATACCGCAAACCACAACGGTTACATACCTCATGCTACAACGGTTTACACACCTCATATAACAGCAGTTACAGAAATATCACAACGGTTACAGACCTCATATCCCAAGGGTTCACATACTTAATCTCATACCCATTTAATAACTTCTCATCACAACGGCTTACATACCCGTACCTCATATCATAAGGGATGTTGATCTCATTTCACAACGGTTAACATACCTTACAGTAAAGCGGTTTCACGTTGCTCATTATTAACGTTAAAATATCTCGTTAGTATAGTTAGCATACCTCATTAGTACGTTTAACATACCTCATTAGTACGATTAACATACCTCGTTTGTGAGTAATGGAGAGTGTAGAGATAAGGTGAGATTCTAGCCGATGCGCATGCGCAGATCAGTCTTGAACATATGTGATTAGCTTGGGTACAATCAAGACATGTAAAAGACTAAACAATACAAATTTTATACCAGAGCAAATTTCATGACCATGAAATCAGTGTGGGAGAGGTAGGGCACCTTATCTCTACACTCTCCAGTTTTCGTTTAATCTTTCCATTTTATCTCGTAATGTCGAGTTACGAGATAATGTGAGATATTGAAAGCGACCCAGAGCTAATCACAGAGACAGTTTCAGATATGTTAGACCAAGAAATATATTTGTCTCCAGACAAAATTTTATTTAAAACAAGTTGTTCCTTGGTCAACAAAGGTAATGCAACCTTCACACAACAGCATACAATTTGCAACGTTCAAAAGTTTAAAAATAACTGGGACATCTGACCCAAAACCAGGTCATATGACCAACTTCATAATAAAAACAGTATAATAAATTGACTGAACAATAACAACTTAGGAGTTATGAGCTGAGCACAGCTTCAGCAAATGACTGTCCAGTCGAAACAGGTTTTCTATAATACTTTAGAAAGTTTACTCCGTTGCCCATCCAGCAATATCCAATATGTTCGAGATTGGACCTTGGCGTGATAGGTAGCTGCAGCCCTTGTTGAGTGAGCTTTGAATATTGATGTATCAATTCCTGAAATTATCAAAACAATATTAATTCAACGGCTCAATGTGTTCCTCATTTCTCAAAGGGCGAGTCTTTTCGATGTAGCTTCGTAATGTCTTTAAAACACATAGTTTGTCATCCTTAGGATAGGCCTCGAAAGTGACCCCCATACGTACACAACCAGGTTTACTTTGTTTTAATAATGTTGAAATCCTCAATGCAGCTGAGTCTTGCTGAAAAGTCAATTTGTCTACTTGGAGCAGATCCAAAGTTTGCAACTTTTGTGCTGAAGTAAAAGCTATCACCCTTACAAAAATGTTCTATAGAATTCTAAAAAGTCTATAGACGTTCTATAGAATTATATAAGCACTCCTATAGAAATTGAATGCAGGAAGCATAATTTTAGTGTTAACATTTTAAGATCAAGTTTCTCAACTAGGAGTCCCCTAGAATAACTCCACACCACACCAATGTCCCAAATCTGTGTGTATCTAGGCTGAGGTGGAAAAGTGTTAAATGCCTTTCACGAACCTAGATACAAGTGGCTCAGTGCTAATGGAAAATCCTGAAGTTAATGTTGTGAATGATACAAGAGCACTCCGGGCGGTGCTTATCGCACTATAATGTAGACCTTGATTTTTCAGGTTGGCCAAAAAAGCTAAAACTGAGTTGACATTTGTATACAGTGGATCACCCGATTTCTCGTGACAAAAGTTGATCCATATTCTGATATATGTGTCAGACTGTTTCCTGGTTGACTTCCACCAGGATGCCAGGATAACTCTTTGAGCTTCTTCTGGTACGCCTCGTGCTTGCACGGATTCCAGGATAACCTGCATGCACGTAAATACAACTTGTCATGCAGTGGGTTACATTTTGACTTACATTGTGGTTGTATTAACAAGTTTTCTGCCTTGGGCAGCAAAATAGGATCCATAATCAGCATGGAGAGTAATTTTGGAAACCATGCCCGAGTCAACCATTTAGGTACTATTAATATACACTCAGCTTTGTCCACAATTAGTTTTTGCAGATATCTATCGATTAAACAAAATGGAGGGAAGGCATAGAAGTATTCAATTCCCCTCTGAACCGTGAAAGCATCAGCTGCTTCTGCTCCTGGGTCAGGCAACCATGAAATATAGCGGAGTAACTGAGCATTAAGTCTGGTAGCAAACAAATCTAGGTTTGACTGCCCAAAGTGTCTGCAAATACCCTCAAATACCATCCTGCAACACCCTTGATTTTTTATCAGCTATCACATTCTGATCCCCCGGCAAGTGAGCAGCAGTGATCCAGGTATTTCTCTTAATGCACCAGTCCCACTTAATTCTAGTAAGTTTATCACATGCTACTGATTTTATACCACCCATGTTCTTTATATATGTTACAGCTGTAGTATTATCAATCATAATCTGCACGTGAATATCTTTATCATCTTTGCAGAAAGACTGTAATGCAAAGTATGCGGCCAGAAGTTACAAATAATTTATATTGAAACCTGTGCCTGTGACAATCTCTTCTGATTTTCATCTACCCCAAATGTGAGTGGTACCATTGGTGGCACCCCATCCTAGGCCACTTGCATCACTGCACAAATGTTTGCGAGCCAGAGGTTTAAGAATGTGCCTTCATGAAATTTTAACATTGTCCTGTCACCACTGGACAATGTTCCCAATGAAACAAGCTAACCTCCTGATAGATAGGGTTCTTGAAGTTAGCAGCAATTTGGAGAGTTCACAAATTTCCAAAGCCTTGTATACTGTGAGCCTAACAGTCATTTCTCTTGAATTGGTAATAAAACCAAGAAATGGGCTAAAAAAGGCTGAAAAAAAAAGACTTCAATGGGTGGACTCGTTGTCCACCCATTGGACAACAAGTCCACCCATTGAAGATTAGAAAGTACAACAGTGCCACCAGCAACTACTCTCACAGTATCTTGTTCTGATTGAGCTATAAGCAACATCATCTATATAAGGAATGATAATATGGCCCAAATTTCTCATATATGATAGTGGTACTTTGACAAATACAGTATGATTCTCATTCCACCATCTTTTTTTGCTCGGGTGAAAATATTTGAATATAATTCACCAGTTTGCGTATGAGACACTTCAATCACTCTTTTGTCTCATAGTGAGTGAATTTGTTTTCAATAGCAAAAATCTCATTTTGTGAAAGTCGAAACGGAAAAGGTTTATGGAATTGTAAAGGTGGCTTACTAATTAATACCCGTACCATTTGATAACCCCCAGCACAGTGCTGTCAGAAGTAATTTTTTTCCACACAGGAAAACTGAACTTCAATTGACCTCCAGTAAAAACATGTACTCTTTGAGATTTTAAATGAGATAGTGTACCTGTGATGATGACACTGTGGTTGAGTGGGAATCTTAACTTTTTCTGACTGATAGTTTCTCTTCAGAAACTTCTGGGTTTGAGGTGGACCCCGCACCTGCTGGCGATTGCCTAAAAAGGCTGTCCCTGTCCTCTCTGCAGGGTCTTTGATCGGTAATATGTGTACCTTTGGTTTCTATAGCCTTGTCTCCATTGGGGCTTGACAAATGGCTTGTAACGAAACCCTTATTATTTGTCATGTGGGCACCAATCTTTTTTACTGTATGTAGCTGTTTTTTGTTGTTCGTTCATGTCTCGAACAACTTTACCAAAGTCCTCCCCCCAAAAAACGACCTGTGACTTTCACGTCTGCCTTACAGAGGGGATGATACTTGGGGCTTAGATTCTCTCCTAAACATATTTACCTCAACATTGGCATGTGCCAATAGTGCTAACACATCTTGTTGCTCTGGTGAAGGTTCATCTGGTAGCAGTGAAGCCAGAGCAATTGGAGCTTTCCCAAGAGGACGCTGGAGTTTCTGGAGCCGTAGGTCCTTAGACTTCGTTTTTGAAGGTATGTTCCCCCATATCAATGGGTACCACAAGGGTTTCCACATTATTGGGGGGCTCAATTTTGTCTATAATTGCATTTAATGCAGTTTCATCTAGCCTCTCTGCTAGAAGGCCTTTAAGGCTAGAGGCAAGTTCAGGCCCCTTGGGCGTAGCCGCTTGAAAACGTGCTGCAAATCTTGCACTAGCAGCAGTACTACTAGTGCTGGGATCGTCAGTCTCATTAACGCAAGCAAAGCTTGAAACACTGCCCCCATCTATGTGACCTGAAAGTGAGACTGGGTGGTAACGATCAAGTTCAGATAGGTTCTCCTCATAATCTGTCTGGAAATTTTCTTCACTCAAATCATCAATCCCTTGGTTGGGATTGAAAATGACCCCTTTCATGAAAGCCCTAATCCCAGGCTGCCCCTCTGCTTGTTTCTCAACGGCCACCTCAATCTTCTTCAATATGACGTCAAACGCGTGGTTGGTGACCGTGTCAATCTTATCAACCAGTTTGCGCTTTCTAAATTGTTTTTTGCCAACCGTATTGAGTTTGTTTATCACTGTTGTGACCTCATCACTGCTAGGCCTGCTAGTAACACTAACAAGCTTGCTACTACTACTAGTATTCCTAACACTAGTCATAGTAGTATTAACACAGACGTATCACATACTGTAAGGCCTAAGCCTAGGCTTACATTGTTACCTGTATGAACAGGAACCTGACTGGAACAAATGGAAGAAATCCCTATCATCTGCCCTGTGGGGCCGATGACAACGATTCCATACCAAAAACACATTTCTTGTGATTAAAACTAATTGGTTCCCGAACTATCACTCAAATTTTTGTATTCGTTGTCATGAATTTTGTAAAATATTACTCTAGGTAAAAGAGTAAAATGACCTATCGTTGCATGAATTGGCTCTCTGACCTGCGCATGCGCATTGGCTCCAATCTCACATTATCTTATATAACTTGACATAAGATATAAAATGAGCACTGCCACAGGGAGATAATGAGTTCTCCTCCCTTATACTGTTACATTCACTCTTCCCTAACACCCAGTTAAGCTGTTGACCACACAAAAGGGAGCTGAACAAAAGAAACAGGCCCCTTTTGTTAATGGTCAATGGTTTGCATGAAAATGGCATACACTCAGTTGTGTGTGTACTGATTTATTCCTCTCCTATGCTGTGTGTCAGTTGTTATACTTTGCATCTTAGCCTTACGCATAAGAAGGGAAAAGTAACATTTGCCCTCGGCCTAGATTCGGTTGCAAACATAGTTTAAAAAAAATCTAAAAATAGAAAAAAATCTCCACAAAGTCTTCTGTTTGTGTTTTCAATGAAAACATATATTTGGTTGGCATATATTTGGTTGTTAATACTCGTTGTTTATTGATTTTGTTTACTAGCTGTTTGAAAGCCAATTTGGGTTGACCTCGGTAAGCCTGGCAGGAGAGGGAGGGATTAACTGCTCTCCTGGGATTCTCATATGTTAAGCCAATAGATCCTTAGATTGATTAACAGCATAATTTTTCCATTTTATTAAAATGTAACTTTATGTTTTATAAATTGTAAAATGTTTTCTGTTTTGTTTTCAAAAAATCATAACAAAATATAGAAATGTAAATTGTCGTATTCCGGATGCGATGGATTTATTATGTTTGTGTGTCACTGGGATTCAACTCGACTACGGTAATGTGAAAAGTCAAATTACTTATTTTATTTTCTGTGTAGAACTCCGGATTCTGTGAGTTTTGACTGTTCTATCCAGGGTCATTTATTTAACAAAGCAGTCTTGCTTGGGTAAGGCACTCAAAACAAAAAACATTAAAGAAGTAGTCCAGTGACAAATTTAACTGGACTGATAAAAAAAAAAGAGGAAAAATACACTCTGTAGTGAAGGTCCCTTTACAATTAACTTCCATTTGTAGGTAGGCTTTAATAATAGGTTGGATCAATGTCATATGTTGCTTAAATTAAATAGCTAGCTCAGTTAATTAAAGGGATAGCCTATAGTGAAATAGAAAATGAACCGATTGCTTTGAGTCTCATATTACATGTACCTCTAGAGTCTAGGGAAGTTTTATGTGGGTGGGGTATGATTATTATGTGTTGGAAGTAAGG
>JAODFY010148532.1:0-11090 GCA_027580055.1 Paracaudina chilensis | reverse complement strand
TCATTTATAATATTTTTAACTCCAAATTGCAAGAGAAATTAATAAGTAAAAGTGAACAGGTCAGCATATCCAGATCTCAAGGTCTCATAAAATTATTGTTCTCCCAAAATCTACCGAAATTATAGTTTTCTACATTTTTTATTGGTAAAAATAACGATGATAATTATTTTATTGTATTTTCCTCCAACCCATTAGGAGTGTGTTACCTGTAATCCACATGCAGAGCCTGCTGCATCGTAAAGGAATAGAGGGAGCTTTTCGATGGATTCCAAGACAGCAATCAGCTTACGGACTAAAACGATGGCCGATGATGAGTCACTGAGTAAAAGAAAAAAAAAGGAAGATTGACCAAAAAGGAACAGTGACATGGGTTTAGGGTCAAAATTTTGTCCATTTTGTAAAATGCAACTCTGTATGTTGACAAATGTTTTGGCATAATCTAGTAAAAAATATTTCTTTTCTCACTTTGACATCACACATGAAACAAATGATGCCCACGTTATGTGTGCAGAAGTTGAATCAGAAAGTAAATCTGTTATTTAAGTACAAGTTTTCTCTGGAAAATGTACAATTTTTGGTTAATGATCAGAAAAAAGTTCTTGTAACCTTCAAGTAGACTTACTCGTCATCGATGGAGCTCTTCTTGAAGGATGATTTGAAGACGCTGATCCGTTCTTTGAGGTGTCTGTCATGCTGGGCGACATGGTCATAACCCTGCAAGAATGACAGAGATTCCAGCAATTATCTATAACACCTGGAGTTAGTGCTGGTTATTACATACAGTATTCTGATATTAACCTATGGCGCTGTAATGATGGCAGGGAATTGCCACGGCTATCAAATTCATTGATAACATCGTACATGGAACCAAACTCAATGTGGACCCAAATATTAGCAATTTATTATTCTGGGCTACATTTTGAGCATTTTTATCTCAAGGCCTCTATTATGAAAATTAGTGGTTGCCGGAAGAAGCGCTATTAGCCCCGAGGGCCAGATGGCAACACTGAGTGCTGTTTACAACCGCTGACCACCTTGGCTACAACCCTGCCAGTAGTAGAAGTAGACTGATTTTATTCCAATGTTTGGTAAAAGTTTTGATGGATTCTTGGCTGCATTGGGATATGAATATTCATATCCCTTGGCTTATAGCAAGAACTGTTACATGGGACTGTGGTGTTGGATTCATTAATTTCTTGTCTCTGTCTGTCTCTCCGCAGGAACCATTCTTTCCCTGGGTAACAGCCACATCACTCCCCCATGCAGAGTATGGTAGCCTCCAGAATGTTTTTTAAAACGCTTCAGGATTAACGCTGCTGGCAAGTGGGGTGGTAATATTTATTTTTACTGCTTCATATATAAAGGTGATCTAATGTAACACCATTTGAAACCCTGGATTTATGTACATATGTACCGCCCTATCAACCGACCTGCTTTAGGTAAGTTGTGCCACTCTGTAAAGGGGGGATTGGGTGTACATAATTTTGGCATACGGTGCCCAACAACTGCCCTATCTGACCCACCACCCCGTTCAGCTGGTTTTGTGGAGCCATTACAATATTTCCTGTTATCATATGGCCTGTGTATTATGCTTTGTATATATCTGCTGCACCGTGTAGAAATTCTTATCCATTATTACTTTTTTAACAATGCTTTGGCAAGCATTACTATTTTTTTCATATCACCAGGTGGAAAACATGCAGGAGTGGTACAGATCATCCTGGACTGTAAACAACAACAGGCTTTTTCTTCTGGGTTGAATAAGTCTTTCATTTACTAAAGAATGCACATTTCTGTTCATGAGCATTGGTTTGTAACCTGTCTGAACCTACACTGCCAGTGACACCGAGTGAAAAATATATCTTAGTCACTCGGCTAGGGAAAAAAAAAACTTTTCACTCACGTCATTGAGGCAGTTAAGTAAGACCTGCACCAGACCACTGCTGTGGAGCTCGTATGCAGAGATGCTGTTCTCATCCTTGAGTAGATTCGATAAAGAGAGGAGGGCAGACTTCAGAACAACATTCCACGAGTCCTCTCCCTCCAAAGGCTGATAGAAACATACAAACAATAAGGTTGATATGATCTATCTGGAGAGCCATGATATATAAAACACACCGCTAAGGAAATGATACAACATGACAAAACAATATTTGAAAGTACATTTCAGAATTAAATTTCCATGATCCCTTTTCCTCCATTAGGCTTGACAGAAAAGACAAACAATTAGATTGATATCACTGTCAAATCTTGAGAGGCCAGGATAAATAAATGATACCCCTGAGATAATAATAAAACATGGGCAAGGGGGAGAAATATATGAGGCAAATATTTTTTATGCAGATTTCAGAATAGTATTCCATGAGTTCACTTCCTTACACAAGTTCTGATAAGTGACACCCCAAAGGAAAAAAACATGAGAAATATTATGCACATATCTGGAACAGTTATGTACATTTTTTTTCTTTATTTTAATTCTAAACCTTTTTCATTCTAAAGAAACGATGCCTAACAACAATCTTGCCAGTTTGTCTGCATTGATTTTGGAATTTAGAGACATTCCAACTATGTGAACCTACAATGTTTACACCAAAATCGCCTCAATTGGCAGAAAGTTGCAAAAAGAGAATTTTATCTCATACCTTAATGACCTCATTGTGCAAGTCGCAGGAATGCTCCACCATTTCAACAATCTGGTGCAGCTTAGCCACCACGTCCCTTGGATGAGATTCGGCTGCCTTGAAGTAAACATGGTACAACTCATGCGCCAGGGATTTTACCTACAAGGAGATAAACCATATAATAATTCACTTGCTCATTGAGATTTTTTACTCACTTCTGGAACAGAAGAACCCAAGCCTCCCATTTAAGCCTCCAGTGTGAACCAATGCAAATATGAACAGCCAATTGTTTTAGTCATAATGGAATTTTGAAGTCATCAAAATAGAGGTCAAACCAACATAGATCATAAGACTCATTTTTGAGTGTCAGCTATTTAGTTGGAGAGGAAATTTAATGTCACTGTACATCCATATGTTAAGCTGTCAAACTTGCTTTAAAGCACTCAATGTTTCTGATGACATTTTACACAACATCTCTTTTTGTTCATTCCTTTTTGTTCAAAATTTTACCACCCCCGAAAGGAAACATTGGTTTACTTTGTCTTTGACGTCCCAGGAAATGAAAGTAGAAGGAACTTGTTTAAGAAAACAGTTTTACGTGTAATAAATATAATCACATTCATTTCTTAAGTACAACATTATGCAATGCATTTCTATGCCCTTTACATATACACTTTACATATACAATAACACTACAGTTTGTGATGTTTTCCTGTAAAAGGATGCAGCCAGGTTAAAACCTTGACATCTTTTGAAATATCTGATAAGTCAATTATTTTTAGTAGTTAGTAATTAGTTATGTCCAGGACTAAGCAATCATCAATTAAACATTGCTTCAGTACTCTGGACCTCCCAGCTACTTGACCTAACGGCTTACTTTTTGTTGTACTTGTTCGGCCTTTGACCTCAGCCTTTTACCCTTCTTTCCTGTCCAGCCGGTCGAAAATTCTGGACCAAGGGATGTCTCGGCGGTAAAAGAATGCTTGGTCCCTCGATTGGATTCAAAAATAAAACCAGCCAGATCTTCTTTCAGGATTGTTGCTTGCTGTAAATTTAAAAAGGAGAGAGAGAGAGAGGAAAAAAAAATCCAAATTATATTATAACCATAATACTAGCTTTGTAATGTTTGAATTTTTCTCATCGCCAATAGAACTATTTATTAATAAAGTTTTTAGCTAAGAAGCATTTAATATGGTACAGAATTCATACAAGAACAGTTGTTTTGAGCAAACAAATTAAAATAAATCCTAGCAACAATTCCAATTTTAAAGAACCCTCTTATAGGCTATAAAAGTCACCAGTCCAAGATTTGGACAAACAAAATATTAAATCATTGAACATAAAAATCATTTTGCACACAGGTCAGACAAAGTTCTATTGATACCATAGGTTATGCTGCAAATATTAACATGTTTACCACAATCCTAAAAAAAGTTTAATAACATATGTATTACTTTGGTAAAGACAAATAAACAAAACAATATTGCTTCATAAATGATTTCCTTTCAATGAAGGAATATATTTAATGAAATAATGACTTAAAAAAATAAATTACTTGAAAGTAAAGCCATTTTGGGGTTGTATGTATGCAAATCTGCAAGGATAACACGTACGACTCAAAATAAGTCGACGATTGAACAAAAGTAACATAAAATAAAACATCCTTTATGCAATAAATTATAATAAACTGATTTAGTTTGTATAATTTATGTGTTTTTAGCCATTATCACCCTTCTTTACCTACAATCCATTGCAATGCCCTACAGAGTCACCCAAATGGCTTACACCAACAAGTAAGGCACAACTGTCATGCATGAAGAATAAAAGACTTGCTTTGTTAAGTTTACTGCTTACTTGCTGGCCGTCAGAGTTGTGGATAATCAGTTCACTTTCTTTCACACACTGTAAAGACCAGTTCCCCACCACCAGTTTGGATGGCCCCTTGGCAGTCATGATTGGCTGGCTGGAGACACCAGGTCGGACTTGGTTCCTCGCTCTCTGGAGCTTCTCCACAAATTCACTGCGACTTTCTGAGAAACAAAGAACCATATGGGTCTTCTGTTAGTATTTTGTGAAATTTTCCTTTGATGAAACTATATATCATGATGGCAAATTCGCTGAGTTTTGCCAGTCTTACAAAACTCCTCACAGATTCTTCAATTCATGTACTAAGTTCTAAATCCCCAATATTATTGACTGCCTTTGCTTGGAGAGCAAATTATCAAACTAAATACTGTAGAATTCCAATAGGACTCTAGAATGGTGATCATGGCTGTTTTATACTTGTCTATTAGGCACTGTGCAAATATAGTGATATATATATATATATAACCAACACAATAGCAGCAACTTCACATGCCCAACATGTATACAAAATTACGACAACAGATTGGCATGCCTACCTCGAGATACAATGTTAAAAAAATATTTCTAGCTAATTTATAACTGGTGGCCACATCTCATTAAAATCAGAAATAACTCTGTACTAAAAACAATACCGAATTCTTTTAGCTAAAATTGCTATTTGGAATAATGTAACATTTACATAGCTCAATGGCTGTATTCATTTAGCATGTATTTTTTAGTGAAAATGACCAGTTTTATTCATATATCATTCAAACAAAACCTGTAAAACATCATGAGCAGAGTACAGTCAATTGGCATCATGAGCAGAGTACAATTGAATGGCACCATAAGTTTTAATACTTATTTAGAAGGTAAGTAACTTGAAATCTTTGTCCTAACATCCTTGTCAGTGAATGGTATGACATGCTGCAGATTATTAGGGACAGTTTTCTTTTGCAAGTTGTTTAATGATCGTCTTTCATTACAACAATAATTAGAGAGGAGTGTTCGTGGGTCACATCATTGTGCCTTAGCAGCAATAATAAATAAGATGTGTCACTTTTATCATCATTTAAATTGGTTTTGCGTGTTGCATATTATAACTGGGCACAGTTATTAAACATCTGTAATTGCAGACTGTAGAAACCCCAAAATGAATGCGATTGGTGAGATCCCATGCATAACAAATTAGCTGACCATTTTAGCCGTTTTCTAGCATATTTGGCAGTCGAGACTTATGAACCTTACCTGAACTGTCGGAACCACCCTCTGGACTACCGCTGGAGTACATGGTGGCCAGTTTACCATCCAGGATAAACCTGAACCATCCGTTACTGCCATTTGATAGCTCGAGGGCAGCTGCGTCACTCCAGACATACAGACAATCCCTTCCCCTGGCTAGACACCAGTCCTTCCAATGATATGGCCGACCAGTTAGGATCTCCTTTGCATCATCTAAGTCAGAACCACCCAGATCCTGTACATGTACAAAGTTAACAACTGATCAAAAGCAAAATGCACAGTGTGACAAAAAACAAAAACAAAAAATATTAATATAATCAAATAAAAATGGAAAAAAAATCTCAGAATGAATGCTATGAATCTGCAAATGAAATACTACATTTTTTTTTTTTTACTTAGCTTCACAAACAAATTAGGAAGTCTGTTGAATTCTAAGTTCCCTTAATGTTTTAGCTTCTACTGTTAATCCTACAACCACTAAAATTTACCTCTACCATAGGTCACCTCTAATTCAATCTGTTTAAAAGATGATCAGAATAATCTCAAACCTGTTTTGG
This sequence comes from Paracaudina chilensis, assembly GCA_027580055.1. Lineage (NCBI taxonomy): Eukaryota > Metazoa > Echinodermata > Holothuroidea > Molpadida > Caudinidae > Paracaudina > Paracaudina chilensis. The sequence goes on along the minus strand of JAODFY010148532.1, from coordinate 4,825 downwards.
TTCTTTGTTATCCTCTCCTATAGCGCCCTCTTCCTCTAACTCTTCAATGGTTCCTGCGAGGGCAGACACTTTGCTGAAGACGCCCAGACGGGCGAAGTGATCCAGAAAGAGATCTTGACCTTTACTCATGAGGTCTTGAATAATCTGCAGCGCTGTGAGATGCCCCTCGTCATCATCCTTCGGAAAGATATCAAGGGAGAAAAATGTTGTTAGCACTGGTAGGTGTACAGTGTGTTATAGGCTACGTCAAATAGGCTGGTTGTTAAAGGGTTTAACCCACTCCTGAATCTAGGAAAGACATGTAATCCAATCCTGGATCTAAAGACCAATGAGAGTCATGAATGAAAGAATTCACCACATTCTTAAGATCAAACCAAAAACAAAGACATCCCTTAAATTAATGGACAGAACATGGAGACATAGCATAGTAGGCATCCCTTAATGGACAAAACATGGAGACATAGCATAGTAGGCATCCCTTATTGGACAAAACATGGAGACAAAGCATAGTAGGCATCCCTTAATGGATGTATTTTACTGACGTATTCATTACCATTTCTGTGCATTCATTTTACATAGCCTCATCAGCCAAATAAAATTCAGAAACGAACAGTTTATTCTTGGTACTCCTACCTCATGATCCAGAACGGCAGCGAGCACCTCCACTAAAACTGGAGTAAAGCCGGTCACATCAGAATTATAAATATCACCAAGAAGCTGAGATGGTGCATAGTGGACCATCTTACGTATAAGAGCCAGGGTAGCTTTCCTGTTGGGATGTAGCAGGGATGTAAAAGGTAATTATTCAATGATTTAATGTTGTCTGTTCTTGATCGACCATTAAAGGGGAACAATAGAAGAGGAGCAAATTGACATCAAGGGGAAAAAGTTCCCCCTTAACATTTTTACTATCATTTATAAGCATAAATTTATCGTCGCAAATAGTCTCATCTTGTTTTCCTATGTCTAAAACTAGGGTATGGTTTAGTTTTAGGGTCAGATGTTAGGGAGTATACAGATCCAGGGGTATATATATATATATATATATATACACAGGAAGAAAAAAAACGATTGTTAATCTCAAATTATTGTACAGTAGATTACATATAACAAATATGGTATATAGGGTATATACTGATGTATGTATATGATCATTACAATTTAATGCGATTATATCATCAATAACTGCAAAGTACCAAATAACTGCAAAGTGCAAAGCCCCCTTCTGTGCTGACTAGTAATATATAACCAGGTATAGGGTTTTGTGCTCCCCAGGCAAGTGTAACCAATAAAAGCCAGTGTTTTAAAACATGACCTGAATAATCAATCTGTGAGTTTTGCCAGTCTGTCAACACTGAATTAGTTTGTGATAGAGCCCCTTTAACTTATTAAACAACTTTCAGAATACTCCGAAGATGATCATTGAAAATATTTGTTATCAATGTCTAAATGATTTATTGCCATCCAAAAACCCATGATGGGAGCCTAAGAAACTTACCTAACTGAAGGCATCATAGTGTTGTTGTATACTTGTGCGAATATGGGCAGGAGGGTGCGCAGGTAGGTGGGTACCATCTCCGGGTCACCAGCCGGTTCCTTGTCCACCGGTTCCTCCTCAACCTTCTCAATCTCCGATGATATGATGGAGGCTTCACCGCCAGTAGAGACCGGCACCATCCACTCCCCTTTGATAATGGAGGAAAATCAAACCAGAAATGAGTTAAGGCATTTTCTGCATATATACAAGTATTGCCTACATTGTTAAGGGGTTTATAGTGTATGGCCTTGAAAATAACTTTAGCAAGAAGACACAAGTGATCAAAATACTGTTTGTTGTCCAGAATTTGTTTTATTATTTCCCTTGAGCTACATATTATTTCAGAATTTGAATCTCAAATCCCTCATGAAATTTGAATTCAATTTAAAAAGCAGCAATAAGCATGGAAGGCAAGAAGATATTTCATGCATATTAAATTATGAATCAGTGAGTCTAACAGAGACTTGTCTGACAATACCATGTTGCAATATCTATCGCCTTTATTTAAAATATAGCTTTATTTAAACTTTATGTAAAATATAGCTTTCTTGGGTTTGACGATTCTTAGAGCCTCTAAAGCAAAACAAGCCCGCTCAATTCCACTTTCAAATAATTACCTGGTGATTGCAGTATTTGAATGACCTCCCTATGACCTTCATCATTCCTCTCCCTGGCCTTATCCAGGGGTGTCTTCCCATCCTCATCTCTGAGGTCCGGGTTAGCACCATGTCTAAGCAGAGTCTGAAATCAAGCATAGGTTAATGATACATGAATTATATTTGTCCATTTATCAGAATATGAAAGTATGTATGCTAGTGTTTTGCACAAGCATACATAATTTCATATTCTTATAAATGGAAAAATATGGGTAGTAAAAAATTCAGATCCAGGTACCTGTATAAATTTGACTATATTTAGCTTTTACTCATTGTAGATTGCAGGCTAGCAGAGTTTCACATTGTGTAAGCTTTATAACATGTAAAGTTGTCTTACTCCACAAAGAATGTATACAAATGTACAGAAAGATGTACAGCTAAGGGAGGGGACCAAGGTACACTGTGTAAACCTTATTGTACGTGTACATTTTCCTAAGAGCCTTGAAAAGGCAGCACTGTTTAAAATAGTGAAATTGCCAAACTTTTAGAAAAGAAAATTTACTTGGGTAGGACTTTTTGTGCTAGTATATAAGTTGCTGATATGGAAATAACATTAATAATACATTTTTGTAAATTTCTTCTATGTTATTATAAAACAACTAAATGCAACACCTTATGGAATTTCCAGACTTACCTTTGCAACCTGAGGTCGTCCAAAGCAAGCTGCATAGTGGAGTGAAGATGACCTCTGGCCTCTATTGACATCTGCCCCTCTTTCACATAGAAATTCAACCTGTAAAAAAAATATAAAGCCTTGACAAACACATAGCATGTAAATAGTGCACTACATAGAGATTAACTGATCACATGGTAACTTTTCTAATTGGGGTAAGAAATCTTTAGGTGGAGGTATTGGTCAGAGTAAAATGAGAGAGGTCAGGAACAGGTTCTGTCAATCTGTTCACAGCTATATATAGTATTAGCATGTAACTAGAGTAGAGGTAAATATGGCCTGACCACACAGTTCCTTTCCTAATTGGGGTAAGACATGTAAAATTGGGGTATGACACCCTACTCCTAATTGGGCTAACTCAAAAAGGGGAAAGGTGGATAAAATTGATACTTAGTATACAGGTTAGCCACATTTGAGTAGATGAACCCTACTTATAAAAGGTCATTTGAGGTCAACATGGGCCAAAAACTTATTTGACTGCATATATGCTGATGATGACTACCACCATTAGAAAACTTTTCATATCTTACCATTTCTTGAGTGCCAAATGCTGAAGCCCAGTTTAGCAGTGTTTGTCCCACATCATCCATGTAATTCACCTCCACAGCTATAAGAGAGCAGGGGTTAGCTACTATATCAGTTCAAATTGTGCTTAACAGGAAATAATGTAAAATCTGTTGGAAATATTACAGCTATAACAACTAATTAAAGAAATCTTTGCATAGTTAAATCATTAATTAATACTGATATGCTCTTAAATAGTACATCGTTCTGGGATATAAAACAGTCACTTAATTCTCAAAATCCATCTCAAACTCTTGATTCCTACCAGTGACAAAAATGTCAAAATAAAAGTAATGCTCTTATGTAACAAAGGACAAGAGACTTTTATAATAAAGTACTGAAATTAACAATTAAAACTAAAAAGATAAACAAAATGAAATATAAAAGCAAAATCAGTCATGGACTGGAGTGACATGGAGTAAAAATGTCTGGATTTTCTTGCTATATGTTGATGTCATGAGTTGGTTTAGACGATCAAGAATGCTTTTGGGTTAATGTGGCATATTACAACTTGCTGTGGTATTGAACTGGAGTGACATGGAGTACAAATGTCTGGATTTTCTTGCTCTATGTCGATGTCATGAGTTGGTTTAGATGATCAAGAATGCTTTTTGGTTAAGGCAGCATATTACAACTTGCTGTGGCATTGAACTGGAGTGACATGGAGTAAAAATGTCTGGACTATCTTATTATCTGGATTATAATATTACAACTCGCTGTGGCAGATTCTACACAGCTGCAATACACTTATGCTTTCAGCACCGTTGGCTCGACCTACATGTTTTGTTTCGTAAGAATCGTTTCTACTTACAGCCCGTATCTATTGCTTCTATCAAGGCATCCGTATCTTTGCTCCTGATACAGTCTATAAGGTGTCGGTGAGTCCGCTCGCCGGCACTGTCCAACCTCCGTAAACCGCTGGTGCTGGCTCTCAGCTTGGGGGCCACGGACGACTTGGGAAGAGCTTTACGACCCTCAAAGAGTAAAACCAGTAACAAGTCTACGAGCCTCATCGTGTCCAATATACACCTGCAAAAGTAATCAGCAATAATAATGAGTAAGAAGAGGAGGCAGCTAGAGCGCTACTAAAGAGGATGTTAAATTCCTCATATTATGTCCCATTTGGACAAGGTTGCGATTTTAACCAGAAAACCCAGAGCAGTGCCGTGCACAGGATTTCTGAGGTGGGGGGCTAAATCTGTGAATCCCCCGACTGAAATGGGGCAGGGGTCTACGGGGAGGTTGTTTCGCCCTCCCCTTTGGAAAATTTTCGAAAGAAAACCTCGCTAGACGCAAAATGGTGCCAAAAATTGCTAGTTGCAAGCTTACGATTCTGGGGGAATTTCAGGGGCGCTGCCTTTTTTTTTGCGGGGGGGGGGGGGGGGGGGGGGGAAA
>JAODFY010148531.1:0-17814 GCA_027580055.1 Paracaudina chilensis | reverse complement strand
CAGACCCTCAACTTCATTTGCGCATGCTCCTGGGAGTGACGTCACGATGCGCTCCACTTTGCGCATGCTCCTGGGAGCTACTCGCAGTTTAGAGGCCCGCGTGAACCTGTACGGAGGTGCGGTAAAGGGTTAATTAGACTACCGTGATTAAACACAGATACCTTTATAATAAAGAGCAACAAAATAAACGTTAATGAAGATATTTGTTTAAAAATCTGAAAACCGACTTGGTAACACAAAATTGGCCCTAACCTAGGAAATATGTCTCTGGTACACCTATCATTTTCCCTATTCTTCAGATTAATATTTTCTCCGATGTCTTCAGTAATATTTTTGCCGATCAATTAATTGTCGATCAATTCATCACGGATAATCTTTCACTCTTTATTCATAACCTAAACGGTAGCCTTAGCCCAAATGATGACATGATATCCGTCTTTCTTTACAGCGAATGGAAAGGCTCCCCTGGAGAAGGCCAATAATTCTTCTGCCCCGGCTTTGATGGTGTATCCTATCTTATGCTAAACAACCTCCCTAAAGACTTCATTTCTACTTAACTTCTACTATCCTCTCTCTCTTTAATAAGATCTTTAATAACCTCTTGGAAATCCGCCAAAACTGTTCTAATTCCCAAACCAAATAAGGACTACTAATCCTCTATCGCCCTATTAGCCTACTTCCTGAACAATTTCCGAAAGTATTATAGACAAAACAATTAGATCCTTGAGAGCTAGAAAAGAGAACTGACGAGATTAAAACCAAATTTAAATTTCGTAAATATACTTCAGCCATCGTTCTCGATGCTGAAAAAGCTTTTGATAAACATGGCGTAATGGTCTTAAATATAACCTAACAACTATAATTTCCCAATCAATGTAACTCGTCTTCTTTCCTTATTTCTGCACAATTTCTCTTAAGGCAGGTAACCAGCAAAGTTCTGTCCTCAGCCCATTCTCTACACATTGTACGTTAATGATACAGTGTAAAAAATGGCATATTAAAATTATTCCTCTCAAACCTAAACTGGTAAATTTTCACTATCAAACTTTTTCAATATCGCACTCCCAGTAATCCTAAATAGTAAAACAGTGGATTTCCTTGTAACCGTTCCTTTTCTGCCAAAAATATATACTATTTAACTTTTTTTTAGACCTATAGTTCTTTATGGTAGCATCTGTCTCCTCACCGCAGATAGTAGTGTTCTCAATAAACTAAATCGAATACATCACACTGCCTTTAGTATTGCCCTTATATTCCTATGTCTACTGTTCTTAAAACTGCAGATACCATCCCTTTTACTGATGTTCTAGCTTTAATTACAATATTCTATGGAAAATCTTCAGGGCGCCCTAATTAACGATCTGCTCCTCTATATTATATATTAAGTCAGCTACTATCATTATCGTAAGAACACCAAATCCTCCATTGGATGTAAATGGGTTTGCCGATTGGGATAGTAAGTGATCCTCCCCATTTTTCCTCCCCATTTTTCTACAAGGGTCTGTACCACATCCTCTCGGTTCTAATTTTTTCTCTCTGATGGCTTGATTTAAATTAAAGCGAAATAGAATCAACTGCTTTTCCCTGTATTTCGAACATTTTGCCCCTATCAGAGCTTGAACAGGAATAATGCCTCACAACAACACAAGATAATTTGCTTACCGGGATAATTTTTTATGTTACCAAGCTTATCCTGCATTTTTAACATCTCGAACCCAACTTTATGGCCTTTTACAACGTTTCCTAGTTATAAAACTAGCAGCATCTAACCAAAGAATTTCAAAAGATTCTTACCAAAGATCTTTCCAAAGATTCGAACCTAATTTAAGACTAGCGCCCTCTACAAGATAGAGACGTTTACTTACGTATACACATCCTTTTAGGCGGGGTTGAAATATACTCAAAACTAATGTTTCTTCTATCAATTCTACAGGTATTAGAAGCTAAATACTTTCTGTTCATCATTTTAAGGAAGCTTCATTTATCTGTACGTACAATCACGTAAATTATTGCTATTTATTGCTATAAATAGCAGGTAATTTATAAGAATTATGTTAATTGCAGTACATGAACGGAAAATGGAAAAGACTTGTGCACCATTGCATTAGCATAACTGCATATCGCCAAAAAAATATTGCCACTCTAATTGTGCCACAACGTTATAGTAAAATAGAGAAAATGTTATTTAGTATATTTTACGATCCTGCCATTTGGTCTTCTTAATAATTTTATCGGTTATAAATGAAAAGTCTATATAATGCTTGGCACATTGTAAAAGCATGGGCTAATGTATTAAAGGGAACCACCGAGAGTAGGACTAGCACGACAGACAGAAAAATAGAACAAATTCAAGGGTCAATAGTAAAAATAATAATAAGATAATATTAAGTTAACCGACCCTTCTTTTAAATGAACTATAATAATTAAATTATAAGTCCCAATATCTTAATAATGCTTACTCGTAGTAAACTACCACCCGGGGAGGTAAAAATCTCAACCAGGCAATTTGATCTTGTGTCCGATTTAAGACAGTGTGCACGATTAACATAAAGTATTGACCAAATGGAACACCCGAAAGGGAAGGTAAACAACTCCTTCACCGTGCCCCATTGTATCAACAAAATGTTGCATTTGAAACAATCGCACCTTTGAGAGATATAACTTAATTGGTTCACATAGGGTAGAGGGACGCAGGGTTTACCAAAAGTTTCTTCATTTTCCTTCAGGTGTGTCTATTATTGTAAATACCAGAGGTACGAATACCAGAATATTTGGAAAGGTCATCGCCCGCCTTGTATTCATTCATGAATCAGCGTAGGACAAAATTCCTTCCAGATTACCGGAAAATGACACTTCCCAGGCCTTGTAGACCGAAGTCAGTTGTATAGTTGTTTTAAAAATTTACACGCAAAAATGGTAAATTAAACAAAATATTGTTTAGACACAGTGCTACAAGGGTTCCCTGTCACATGCTGGGAGGAGCTGGGATCTACAAGATCTGAGCGGAGCGCCACTGGACGAATCAAACCAAAATCATTGTATTCCGATAAAGGGGTCTGAAGATATGCGTTCAACACAAAAATGTGGGTGGCTAAAGTAACATTGCAAGATGGCCGGATATTTCCAAATTACTTCAAAGTCACATACTCATGATTGCCCTAAGTGTAACCTGTGGATCATTCTACCGGAAAGAATTGCTGCCCCGCTGCACAAGGGCATGGGGGGGGGGGGCAACTGCCCCCACTGCCGCCGTGCGTCCGGCGCCCCTGGATCATTCGCGTGCCATACAAAAGTTATCATCATGCAACGACCAAACTAATGAATTAAATGACGAGTATACAGAGCACAACGGTATATAATGCATGCTACATTATGCGTATTGTTACTACAGCGTACTATACTAGTAGTAGTATTACGCAGCGTATGTTAGGATGGATAGTTCAGACTTAGTAATTATGCGGAGATGAGGTGAGGAATGCCATGCTATTTGTCATCGTTAAATGGGATTACTTCATGTTTGTTTATTCCATTAGAAACGCGTGACAACATGACAATAATGAAGGCTTGATGTATATGTCTTAAACAGAATGTCATATCAATTGTCATATGTCGTTTTTCAATGTGTTTCAAATGCAAAATAAATTATATACATATATTTAAAGTTATAATTATATGCATACACTGGCCTCAAGTATCCCTCGACATGCCAAGTACTCAAGAGTACTTGAAACTACTACAACACTGCTGTAGACTAAATCTTAACTAAAAGTAAAACTAACTGACTAAAACCATATGATAATGCCAACCTTTTATTTCCGAAACAGTGACCAACTGATTGCTGCCTACTGCGTAAACATCCTGACCGTTAGTGTACACATAATACAGTGTATGTATTACATATACCTATGTGAGGCTCTAAACGTCATAACCGGTCGGACGGCTCTCTGTTGGTTGTGGAGTGTATATAAGAATATATTAATATTGTGTCTGTAGATGGTTTACACGTACGTCGCTGACCTAGTTTCTGTCTACTATATTCAACTAATAATGTGTGTTCAATAATTTTAGTTAACTGTATTTTAGCAACGGTTTCAGATGCGGTAAAGATACGCTGGGAAGTACATGTTTTTGCCCCATGACGACGGTCCTGCAAATACCCACCACAACTATGTAATATTATATGTTTGTGGTCCCCAATCGTTTAATCAGAGATATTTTTTATTGGGGTACCGTTTGCGGTAAACCTGAAACAAATTTCTCTCATTACCTAATCGAACGGCCAGCAACCACCTTAAAATAAAAAATGATTATACAAATATCGCATGACGTCATTAATAAACCTTTGGTGTTATATATCTGTGGTCACCGCTCGTTAATCACAGTACCGTTTGCAATATACCTGATACAATTATCCTCTGATTACCGGTACCTTAGCAAACTGCCAGCAACCGCCTTCAGATTTTAAATTAAGCGAAAATTTAAAAAATACTACGCTGACATTTACTTTTAATATGTCAAACTATTCTTGTAATCATTATTTGTTAAAATTAAAACTCTTGATCAGAAAGGCCGAGCTCTTCTACGAATATAATGCTTCATGGTGCTTATTGATTTGAACCTTTTTATTTAGTCTAATCGTTGTAGACCTACCCTCATGAGGTCAGATGTATATGTCTTAAAAGCCATCTTCGAACATGCGATTAGGTTTCCTATAACCCGTGTGGTTGTCCTTTTGAACGGACGGAATGTTGTACACTTTAAGATGCCGTAAAGGACAGTCTGTAAGCTTATAGAGGTTGTCCGCAAATGTAAAAATTGTTGTAAGGTTAAAATTTTGCAAATTTCTATATAGGTGCACATTTCACTTATATCTATGGCATATTGTATTTGTATAACGCATGTAGAACGCATGTTCTAGAAGTATTATATTTATACAATTATTCAATAAATATAATTTCCGAAGAACACGACGATACATACAACAACATATCAAATATGTCAAAATAATTGGATCATTTGAATATTAATTTATTATGAAATGTTGCATGTTTAAAAAAGTTGATAATCTTCAGAAAATCACTCCCGAGTTTATAGTTCAAAGATATTTACCATGTTTAGAACGATATAAAGTGAGAAGAGGATTGTGTTACCTCTCATAGTTTGGTAGGTGTATGAAAGAATTTGTAATATTTTTCAGGTTAACGGGACGTATGAAAAAAGGTTTTTAAGTACTAGTTGTTATTTAGGTAATAGATGAGTGGTAATGCTAATATGAATCTTATGCACCGTCTAAGACCGTGTAATGTGTAATCTTCCTAATCAAACCATTCACTATATAATAGGCACGTTTATATCACAATGTGAAATTTAAGTGTCATGGTTGGCCGGATAAGGTATTACGAAAAGGAAGCCCAAACGTAGTGCACAAGACATGACTATTCACAACCTGCGACAATACAAGGGAAGGGGTTTAGATTGTCCCAAAATACAAACACATAAACATATAAGAGATTTTCGGGACGATTTGCGTTTTTTGCTGCCTTGTCTAAATTTACCCAGACAAAGACTAGCTCTTCCCATCTTTACAGGGCAATAAGGACATTTAAACTTCACATGAAATTCCAGCCATCATAGTTATAATTTATATAGTACATCATTTTTCTTAATATAGTGTAATGGTTCAACCACAAGTTTTTATTAATAATTTAATAGTTCAATCCAAAGGAATTGAGGGTTTGGGTAGATGGTTTGAATGAATGAATAGATGGTTTGAATGGATGAATAGATGCTTTCAACATCAGTGTAGATCACTGTGAGGTACCAGAAACTTCGTCGTCAGAATAATTAATAATACTTTGAATCACTTAATCAATAAAGATCAATCATATTTGCACGGATATCACTGTCAGTATAAAACATCACGATAATATGTAGTGTATATAGGACACCCTACAGTGATATACAACCGATATGCTGAAATGGTCAAATCTTATGATCATAGCCTAAAACAGAGCGTTATTATATATGCCATTACGATTTAGTTTCGCCAATTCCATTGACTTTAATAACATCAATTCTAATCCTATCAGCGTAGATTTATTTTACCAAAACAATATTTTAACGAAACATTGACACGTGACATACAAAGTGAAACCTAGGAAAACGTATTACCTAGGGCAAAAATATGTTAAACTAGACATGAGAGGGGCTTAATGAATTCCATGCGTACCTTGGCGCAAAGTACATTTCGTACTGGCCTCTTGTTAGTTGTTTAAACAAGCGACATTTGCACGAAAGGAATGACATAGATTTGAGGTAATCCATGGGATAACACGATACGTGATATGAATAGCAAATATATACAAACGTAAACGCTAACGAAAGGTTAAGATTGAACCCATATTATTGACAATGCTAAAAGATGCATTGTATGTTATAATACTGGGAAAACATCATCTGCTTAAGATGGGTTCCGTCAATGACATAATACTTTTACTTGAACAAAATCCGTTTGTCGTTAGGTTGGTACAAATGGGGCAGCACTAACTGCGCTCCCTCACATTACCGGCCCTATTGGTAAGAGGTACTGTCATAGTTTATTTTGGACTAACATTTGCTAGAAACCATGTCAAACATTCTGGCTAAAATTGCTATTCTGAATTACGTAAACGTTCATCCATTTTCCTCCACGACCTTTACTGTGCATTTCTCGTTTCTATATCCACTGTAGTCATGGGATACATGCATCCACAGTAACAACAGTGGATGTTTATATCCCATGATAATCCTCACCATTATAATTAAAGTGCCATGCACATGCAAAATAACAACAGTGGTCGTGGATGATCGGGTACCAGCCTATTTTCTTTCACGACTACGTTTACTGTGGATCTTCTTATATCTCTCATCGACTGTTTTTAAAATGCTGTTTATTATTTAATGAATATTACCGGCTTTTGCATAAAATTTGTCGCCGACCAAAACTCGTAAAACGTGTTTCTGAGCTGCTAATTGCTAATGAGTGTTATGATTGGTCAAAGGGATACAGCAGAGCTTATTTGATTTACGTTGACTTATAGAGAGACGTCTGTTGCGGCATATATTATCATCTCCATATCATCCCCAGCGACAATGTATGCCGACATCCCTGTCATTATAGGTATCCGCAGTGATAACCATTTTTTTAAAATATATACTTCAACCATCGGCAAAGGCGAGGACTTTGACAGTTGGAATGACTATTTAGTGACGTCAATGTCTTTCCCTATTGCTATTATTAACGTTTAATTAATCATCATTCAGAGCAGAAAAATAAAATGCACTGCTTGGCTTTGGCGATGTTTAGTTTGGGGATAAATTTCGTGTACACATGTCTTTTTGTCAGCTCATCAAACAAGGTTAGGTTTTATTCAGATATAGGAACGTAACGATATCAAATATCATTATCGTTAGGTATTCATTGTCAACAAGAAAATGACTAATATTTATCTAAGGATCTTGGACTGACTATATAGTTGTTCATTTTCGCGGGCTTTCAAATGAAAGCATTGAATGGTCGATCTGTTTAGGTTGTCAAGCAATTTAGTGATATGCGGAGGAATGCTTAAACCAACTACGTCATAAGTCCATTTTGCTAATTGATTTCTTCAGCTTCGATACCAACGTTTACTATATATGGTGTGGGAGAAGTGTCCTGGTCAAGAAATGTGTTAAGTGTATACCTGCCTTGATATGCAATGAGATTTAGATTGAAATGTGGATCACGTTACAGTCACCAACGAATCTGAGGCCAAGTGTATAATTGATGCATAATGTAGGCCTACAGGTGAAAAAGACATCCTCGAAACAACTCGATAATCATATGTTTAAAAAATAACTGGGTAACTTTTACTGGTAAACAAGGAGTCTAGATTTTAAAATTTAGCAGAATAACGTGTTTATTCACCAGGGTTTATTCAACCTAATTGGAGTTTTTACATCCCCAAATTTATGATTGAATTATGGGATATATTTATCCGTTTTTTAATGAGTAAATAATGAAATGAAATAAATAAAACTGAATCGAGAATCTAAATTGAGATTGCCATATGTTACCCAAATTAGCCTATATGATACACGACATAAATCATATGCAACACGCCCTCTGTTGACATAACGTCGCGCAACTAATACCACACACAATATACAGATACATGAACAGTAACCTTCCCGAACTGTGAGTCTCATCTAAATCAACATACATTGCAACACGGCCGTTAAGACATCATTACGTAACACTACTCTTTACGTCGTAACACAGATACATTATTATAAACGTATCTGTGTTTAATCACGGTAGTCTAATTATCGTCAATCTCGCACAGACAATGTTGTATATGACCCAATCGACATGCATCACAACGAAACTATAATGTTGCATAGTCAGCACTTACACGATACATTTAACCTCCTACACTACAATATAGTATATCACAGCATTAGAAACGAAAGCAAAAGCTTTGAATAGTTCATTAAAAAAAAACTTACGGTCTTAGCCAAGAGAGCCAGCGCCTGCAAAAAGGGGCTACAGCACTTTATCGCACTGTAATGTTTTTGCAGGCACATACTCCATGTACTGTTATGCTAATTGCCTGTTCAATGTGGGTGTGATACAATGCTGTCATTCCGCGAACGATTTACATGCGAACTACACAATCGCATTCTTACAGGCTATTTTAAATACAATGTCGACATAAACAACTACACATACTGGACCGTAAACAAATGTCACTAACCAGTGACTTGCAAGGAAGTCAGTCGGTCACGATGCGCAGAACGTAGGACTGGGAATACATTTTTCTAGTTGATCATAGTATTATAAAAATTAGCTAACATATTATACATTAATCAAACCAATAAATTATTTCTTTACTTCACTAATAAGCCTTATATTAATAATTTTACACATACAAATAAAGTGTACTGATTAGCCTCAAGTCACCGCACAGGTCTTTCAAGTTGAGGATTGCCTCCCATATGCTTTCATGGTGATGTGTAACAGTCTTATAAAACATTATATATAAGATAAATTAGCAATTATGCTATTAGGCCACTTAATACAGTTTGATGCAATTTACATTTTGGTTAGAGGCGTAACACTGCGCCTGAATTTGAAAGGGAAAAATTGTCTAATGCCAGCGAAATAGTTCGGTTCAGACTTAACTAATCATTTTAAAACTGATTTGCAATTACTTAAACTAGCTAATTTGTATATGGTGCCCTTGCCAAATTTAGCATAAAACATAAACAGGCGTATTAAGAAGCATTATATGAAGCTAATCAAGATTACAACTGGTACAAAGATATTGTACACGGTTTCTGAATGCAACCGTTAAGCGATCGGCACCATTAAATATATGGATCATCCACTATCCATGGGCGACATAAGTATCATATCAATCCAATATCCACATCTAGAGATATCATTTTCATGCTTCCAGTTATTTCTGGGGATAATTCGTTTCGTGTGAATGAATCTTCTCAAGATTTTTAGTCACGCGCGCGTCGTCGGGCAAAGTTCAACAAACGCGCGATAAGTCGTCGCGGGTAAATGGTTCTGTTGAACCACCACGATATTTTACACAGTCTATAGTTCAAACAGATACATTAACACAGTGCGACAAGATCGCGTGCGATATAATAGCGTGATACCAATCGCACGCTATTTTGTCGTGTGAGTTGTGTAAATGCGGCTTAACAAGTAACATTTTTTGCTACATTTATTACTACCGCTGCATAGATAAGTTCACAAACTAGAAATAAAACGCTTCAATACAAAGTTAGACCATTGCAACATCGACTGAAATGCCAAACTATACCAGAATGCAAATACGCACAGTAGTGGTTCTGATGTTTTGAAGTTTGACGTTTACAAATTTTTGCGTTAGGACCCCGCATCCTCATTAATATTAATGACATCATCACCCCCAAAGGGGGATTATGCACTAACTGTGGCCGACATACACATATACCAAGTATGTCATCAATCCTTGAGATATCGTGTTTACGAGCTTTGGCATTACACACACCTTGACTGCAATTAGATTCTAATACATGTCTTTGGTATCAAAACCAATAAATTGAGAATGTAAATTATATTCGAACTAAATTCAATTTGGACTTCAAATTTATCAAAAGGTTTAGTCGAAAACGTGTTCGTAGCGAAGTCAGGAATGTCCTTTGTTAGGTTGTTCCCAACTTTTAATAAAGTGTGTTTGCAGGAGGGAAATGAGATCCCTGGCCAATTGGGTATTCTTTCCCGGGGGAATTTCTACACGATAGTTCTATGTGCAGCTTTTCCTGGGGGAATTTCCAGCCGGAAAACTACACCGGCCGTAACAGTATTCCATGTCTGATCGTGGTTCAAATTGAATCTCTATGTGGTGTAAACGTTAACATGTAACAAGATAGCTGTATGCAAACTATATGCATAAAATTACTAGTAACTTCAAAACATTTTTATTCGATCTGATAAACATATACCAAAACTATTTGTGACGCATACAAACCAAATAGTTGAGTTACATAATCTGATAACTCAAAGCCAAATTCTGTGAAGCACAGTCACACACCGTACTAATAATTATATGCGTAACACGCATCTCCGTAATCAATAATGGTTTTAATAACAGTCAAATTGTCAATAATCGACTGAAAATAATACTCCACGTGGAAAGGGAGAAGCGGTGCCTGAAGCGGCGGTGATAGCTATGTCCATGGCAATCCACTCATTCAGTCCCTTACGCATTTCTCGGTTCTCGGCTTTGCGTTGTCCAATCAACATATAGCGAAAATTCGACGACGTCAACAAAGTTTATCGGAACATCGACACGCCTAGCGTAAACTTCGACTTCGCGTAGCGGAAACTTATATAACACTGTAATACAGCCTTCATTCACTTCAGTGATGAACGGCTAAGACATTTTAAAGACTGTATAGTCAAGTTAAGTCGTCGATTTTTCGATACACTTTGTCGTTTCCATCGTCGAGTTTTCACTGCATGTTGTCAAAGTTCGAAGACGTGTTGTCCAACGTACCACGTATTAGGGAACTCTTCATTAATTGGTTGTTTGGCAACGCGAACCCGAGAATCGACGCGTACGCGACTGACGTTATGGGCGTCAGTCGCTTGCCATATCACAGCCTACGTCTGACTGAACACTGAAGCTATAATCGATTGTGCAATTTCATGTAATACCGAAGTGGAGTGTGGAGTATAGTGGTAGCATCCGATCTCATGATCATACCACGATCACTTAGCAAGCCCGTGGTACGTATAAACGGATACTAATAAATAAATAAAAAATAAAAACTGGTTAGATTAGATTAGAGAATATCCAAAGTAGAAGACGATACGCCGCAGACGACCTCAAATATTGGTATGATTACCTTCCACGGTTGTTTACCAATTGGAATACTCCCTCTTTAATGAACATACTCTTTGCAAGAACCTCTATTCCAAGCCTCGTCCATAGAGGTAAAATGTTGTATCTATATTTAAGAAATGATGATTGTACAATCAAAGCGTCACATACTGATAGTGAATAATTAGATCTGGCGGTTTGGACAAGCAAAATGAAGACAAACCACGCTCGCTGTCATGTTGTATTGTCTTCAGGTTTCGAATCCGGGTGTCTACTCACGATTTCTATGTTGGATGGAATGCACACCTTGTTGTCGTGATGTGATGAGGAATGCGAAACATTTGCAATGATGTATACGTAGAACATGTTTTATGGGTGGAAATTTAGTCTTGTAATACTTACCTACAGATTTTAACCATAGAATTCGTGATAGATTGGGGGCAGTTAATATCACTATGTAGATAGGCCTGGTTGAGTAAATGGACACAATGTTGACATTTCCTAGAAATTTGTATTTACTCAAATATCTAACGTCTTCCTTGGATAAAAAAAAACCTCAAGCAAACACCGAGAAACATTAAAGAATCACTGCGATCTGACAAAATATTTTGAATGTTGTCTCCAATGTCATTTCAGGAAAAGATGTTGCCATCTTATGTTTTTTTAATCTTAATTCCTTAATCATAGTACCGTCATAAACTGCAAATAACACAATGATACAACTTATTGAGTAAGCGGCTGTTAATATTAAAATGTTGATGTAAAAGTTGAAGTCAGCTATCCACATTTTCTTCTCCAATTAAGTTTAAGAAATTCTCATCACAATATTTGAAAACATTATTTCATTTTTAATAAAAGTCTTTTATAATTCAATCTATCAGGGCAGGAATATCAAAGGGGAAATTGTTATAACGTAGAATCTGATCCCTCCCTTGGGTGCACCGGTGTCGTGATATATATCTTCAACGTGTATCATTATGTTCATTAAGTATTGTGCTGATGTGTAAGTGACGTCAGGTTTACGTATATTTAACCCCCAAAATAAATAAACCACATGTGTAATTTTCCACATAAAACTGTTGGCATTGTCAAGTGGATGGAATTTGTAATTTGGAGAGCTCATGCAGAGTTATTGTTAAAACAAACATTTCGATTATAATTATTATACTTAAATGGTTCATATACAATAATCTATTACAATACAATAACACCGGTAACTTTTTTACCTTTTTTTATCTGTAGTTTTCCTCAAGAATGACTACAGCTCTATAAGTTTGTATGGAATTATTTACGATTTGCCCGAAAACTACCAGTGTTAATGGGAAGGAGAGGGTGTGGGGTAGTGCTAACTCAAACACTGAAAGCAAACGATTATTCAGTTAACCGTTAGTCCTAGTATGTTGCTCATGTATCTCTGATAAATAGTCGACGCCGTCGTGAGACCGCAAGCGGCATCGGCCCGTCCGTGGAATCCCGTCGGTTTGACGATGATTATCGCTGAAGCCATGCCACCAACCAGTCACCGTAAAATCGCCGCAGGTTTGATATCATGGTTATGCATGTTACTGCACGTAGTCAGCCTTTGATGTCGGATATGCAAAATAGCTTATTATACACTAAAGCGCAACGTGACGCAATTAGCCTTTTTAGCGAATATATAATATGCATATAATCATACAGTTAATTATTGGAAGCGACCCAAATACAAGTAAGGCATTGTACTTGGTAAGTACATGACATCGTTTTGAAAACATAATTGCCATTATGCATCACCCTATTTTAAAGCTTTATGTTCCTTTAAACGCGATATTTAAATATACCAAATATAGAACGCGTGGTATTGTATGCTTGCCCGAATAAGAACGCGCCAATCAATATGCTAATTAGATTTCAGGCAGATCTGGCAAACATTCAAAAGACGCCGAATGTTATCATTGCCCATAAACGATCGCTCACTTTCTGGTGTCCGGATGCAGGCTTTGCAATTATAGGTAATAAGACACTGACAAAATATATAGATAAAGAACAACGAAGTCTCGTTGGAGAAGATGACAAAAAAGAAATGTATTACAGTCCAGTCCAGCTGTAACATTTACTCGCAAGAGCCAAATATTGGTGAACCAAGTTTTTCCATCCTGATAATACACATTGCTGAGACCAAATATGGCGTCTACAATCTTGGTCAAAACTGTTGGGGCACTTGGTAACATCAATAATTACAGTTATCACTCTCTAAGCTATTAAGGAAGACGACCAGAATAATGCTGTTCCCATGTGCAATGCTGTTTCCCGACGAAAAAAATATCAATCTCTTTTATGGTCAATTTAAGACGACACCTTATTTTGAAAAAGAGGATACAGATTTTTCTGTGCAGCCACACTTGTGTTCACATAAAACGTTATCACTTTAAAGGGTTGGTCGTAATTTTAAATAGCAGTGACAATACATTCCGATGGAAGTTACCTGGATTAAATTAAACCAATCTGACTAGATGGCCCGTGCGATGTTTGGAAATGTAATACACAATACTAACGTTTAAGTGTCCAATTAGGGAAAATATACAGATAGAAAGATAAAAACGTTAACAAAACAGATTTGTGGACTACTGCTTTTTGCAATCAATATAGTATAACGCCACTGACATTATCATCTGTTGTTTTAGTTTGAATAGGATTATTTACAGGAAATTTAAACCAGACAAAATTAAAACAGCATTGGCAGAGTTAATTTTTTAATGTTAACGACCGTTTTGGCTGAACACAAATTGCCTCCCATGAATAATCTTTATGCAAACTATCGATGATGTTAATGCTTGTGACAGTATATGTCTTCCGTCCTACAATAATAATCTATCTACACTATAAAATACGTGTCTAGAAATTATCTTCTTTGCTGCTAATTTGTAAATACGTTTATATACTCTATTTAGTCTTTTCGCTAATGGTTAGCAATTAAACACCATTGAATAACGCCTAGAAATTATTTACAAAGTGGGGGCAATAGATGTTTAGGAAAATGTTTAGAAAATTTCGTTACACTGTTTTGAAAGGGGAAGGTTAGATTGATAATATCATCGCGTATAGTGTATGCATGACATGTCTTTCATGACACGAAGAGTTTTTCAATGTACTGTTACACATATCAATGAGAATATTGTATCATGTATACTGGTAGCGAGTTTATTGCATTACATTGTATCTTACTGATTTCACCATGGAGGGGTTGCAAGTAGCCAATTCACGTGAATTTCCGGTGACTCACAGATTGTTAATTTAATGAACATGTAAGTAAACTTTCTCATTGAGGTGTTTATGATTGCATTTGAAGTTACTACAACAGGGATGTGTTCATTCATGGTTTCCAAAGTGTTCAACTGAGCCAACTGAAAATCTGACTTTTTGGTAGGTTTTGCTACTTGGAACCCCACCTTTAAGCAAATTAATGAGTAAAGAAACATCAGTATTGAGTCCACGGGTTGACATCATGGGACAATAAACCAGTTCACCATTGTGGAGTGCAATGGATTGTGGGTAATATGTGTGTGGGTAAGGATATGAACACGGCCTACACAGATTAATCCCACACAACACCATGGTAGGATACATCATGTTCTGTAAGAAATTGAATATTAGGGAGTTGTATAAACATTGTTTACATGCCACAAACGGAAATCCAAACTGTTTCCCCGATTCTTATTTTAAATAAAGCAAACTAGGTGGATTCAACAATTTAACACAAAAAATTAAGCTATGTACGTGCCGTAGTTACGGATGTTCCTGAATGGTTGGTTTCACTCAATAACAGCAATACAGCATGCATGCATAATTTAGAAGAGTAAACTGGCTTATGAGCCTTTATACACAATATGCCTCAATTCACTATATAGCCTAACAGATCATAAGGTGCAATGTTGTTAATATCACCTTTAAGAACACACTGTTTTATGAGCCTATACTTAATACACAATATGTCGCAATACACTATTCATATAGCCTAACACTTCATTAAGTTCAACCTTGTTATCACAGTTAAGAACACACTGTTTTATGAGCCTATACTTATGATTTGCAATATGTCCCAATACACTATTCATATAGCCTAACACTTTATTAAGGGCAACCTTGTTATCACCTTAAAGAACACACTGCCTATGCTAAACAACTCCCCCTCCCCTACCCAAATCTGCCGCCTCCCCCACGCAGAAATGGTGCCTAGGTTTCCAACCTATCGATATAAAATCATCTTAGCTTCTGGAGGGATAAAATTGTTCCCTGCCAGGTCGAGGGTCAATGGATGGCATTTGTGCTTGATATCTCTGCAGTTGGTTGTGCTACTTTCTTTAAAAGAGAACCCTGTAAAGATAAAAAGAGACAAAAAATTCTTCAAAAGCTGTATGCATCAAATTTTTAAGAAAAAAAAAACATAATTCTGAATTCAAGATTGTTAGCCAACGTGCTGAATAGCGTGCCCATAAAACACAAGAAAGAAGATATCTAAATCTATGTTGCTGTTGAATCTACTGACAACTCACAGATGTTATCATGCATAAGTACTATGATAAAAAAAAATAAAAAAATACACAAATTTACAATCACTGACAAAAACATACATCAGATTTTCTACTTTTTGTAGCCTTGTGTCATTGACAAAAACTATTTTTTTTTTGGGTCACTGGTTGTCGAACTCTGGAAATATAAAACCTTAGAAGCACGGAACCCTGGAAGCAACAAACCCTGGAAATATTGATTCTTGGAAACATCGAACCCTGGAAATATTGAATCTTGCAAACATCAAACCTGAGGAACACTGACATAGCCCCCATACCACATGGCCAATCTCTTTTCAAAAGTCGGGGAGGACAAATGTCAAAAACATTACTGGGTGAATATTAAAAAGTCAATTGGAGCATTTTCAAACAGTAGGTTAGGACATTTCCAAATCCCCACCCCCCAAGTGTCGGAAACCATGCTGCATACAAAGTATGAACTGGATTCAAATTTGTACTTACATACACACAAACCTACATAAATCATCATGAATGCATAAATTCCTTTTGACTTAATCATCAGGGAATATTTATTTTCTTACTTACTGTACTTTTGACTTGTTCCAAGTCGTTTGATATAGGTAAAACACTGCCCTCTATCCTGCTGTATTTCCTCCGGTGCATCTCGTCGACATAGGTAAGGTACCACGTCCCTGGGAAGAGCTGTTCTTTAGACCCCACTGGCGAGTACTTGGCTAAAATGAAAATTTTTGAAATTTGCAATGCAGATTTTATTTTGGCTGTAAAATCCTAAAAAAACTAGGCTGGGTGTATGTCGCTTGAGTAACGAGTAAGTATCGAGCAATGTTCCAAATAGGTTCCAAATTTACAAAGAATATCATTTCCATTTATGTGAATGTAATCACAAATATAAGTATTACCAAATGCTAAGCTCTG
This sequence comes from Paracaudina chilensis, assembly GCA_027580055.1. Taxonomy (NCBI): domain Eukaryota; kingdom Metazoa; phylum Echinodermata; class Holothuroidea; order Molpadida; family Caudinidae; genus Paracaudina; species Paracaudina chilensis. The sequence continues at coordinate 968 of JAODFY010148531.1, read as the reverse complement.
GAGTTTTTCCTTGAAGGCTACATAGCCGTTTTATCACCAAGTTTTCAGCACTTGTTTACACACTTATATTCATTAGGGCTTATAATCACTTTTTCTTAATAACTTGATCATCTCAGCAGATTATTTTCAAAGTCATCTGGCAACACAGGTAATAATGACATCATGCTGAGGGATGAGTATTCTATCTTCTATTTTTCTTAGCGTAGCCGTTATTTACTTGAATTATTTCTCCTGATATTTATGATTTTTCTGCTTTGTTTCTAGTGCAAACACTGTGCTGGCAGTTTCCTACATTGTTTTCTGGTAAGTAACATACCATTTTTGTTATATCACTTCTCATGATATTTATGATTTTTTTGCTTTGCCAGCACCAAGTCTGTGTAAACACAACTGGTCTTATTGCCATGTAATGTGATCCAAAATTATTTTTCATGATATTTATGATTTCTATTAGTGTTACACTATTCAATATGATTTTTCATGATATTTATGATTTCTATTAGTGACTTACCTAAATGATGTGTATCTTCTCTGAGCTTCATAGCCTGTGCAAACACTGCCGGCGCTACACTATTTCTACTGTCTAACCTATGCTGTAAATCTGATAAACTGTGATGAAGTTTCCACAAAGGAGATCCTGTAAGGAGAACAAAAAGAGATTTTACATAAATCCTCCACCTGTGTAGGAATCAAAATGTTTTGAGACAAAGCCCAAGGAAAGTAGCCCAAGGAACATTCCATCTTGGGTGACTTTTAGGCTATCATCCAAAACAGCTATCTGCAAACTGAGCAAAGTCTACACATTGTCAACTTGATCCTTTTACATACATCAGGCCTTCATTAATGAAATCAAGGAGAGCACTGAAATGCTCTCCTGGGATCATCAACGCTCTCAATATGGGTGATCTACATACCAAGTTACCAACTATGAGTTTCATCTAAGTTTCCCCTATAGAGTCAGCCCGATT
>JAODFY010148420.1:0-11090 GCA_027580055.1 Paracaudina chilensis | reverse complement strand
CTGGAAAGTTTAAAAATTCGTTTCTCTAAAAATAGCAACTTTAGCATTTTGATATTTTGGTAACATACTCAGAAAATTATGCTCTTTTTTTAAAGATACCTTTCAATGGCCACCAGACAATTCCTTTAATAAATGTATTTTTTCATCATTTGGGTAACGATAACATGTCTGTTGTAATTAATACAGATTGAGAAAACTTACCGACTTGAAAAGAACATGATGTTTAAGTTACGTCAATGATAAATAACATCTGTTTAATGTATTTTTATTCGATAATCAAATTGCCGATTAAATAGCTCGCTCGGTAACAGACTATCCACAGATACTGTTACTACCTAGGTCAAACTTTTATATATCATATCTATTTATTTGAACTGAATATAAAAATTAAAACGTATTGAGCAGTACACAATATACTTTTATACTTACTACAATAGAATTATACAGGCAATTTTAGAATTTTGTTCTCCACGTAAAATAGGAAACCCTGTATGACAATTTCAGAGTAATATTTCCGAACTGTGTTCATAGCTTATCAGAATTGTAAATAGTGTAGTCAGAAAACCCCGGTGAGGAAATTTTCGATTTTTGACCTTTAGACTTCAGCGGCTTTTAAATGGGCCTAAATAATCATGTATTGATCGTGTAAATAATACTTTGACCTGTGTAATGACACCGTTACATGAGTTAAGATGCATGAAGTTACATTGTGTTGCGATCATATATGATGTGTTATTTAAAGAAAACCAATATACAAACATATATAGTACTAACATGCTCACACAACATCAGTGGCGTAACTACCCAAAGCAACGCCCAGGGCAAACACTGAAATGGCGCCTCCCCCTCCGCCCCGCATCATACTAACAGTTCAGGAATACCCACCCTAGCCCACAGTACGGTGTACTTGTTGGGACGGCAGATACAATGCAACCTGGCGGCCTAGATTATATTCAGCCTACATTCACGTGAAATGGATTCTCATTCTGAGGGAATTTCATCAGAAGACACATGCTATCATATTGCCATGATAATCGAAAGAATATTATAGGCCTCATATTATTTTTTAACAACTGATGATGGCGCCCCCTCCGAATGGCGCCCAGGGCACGTGCCCTGCCTGCCCCACCCTAGTTACCCCACTGTAAGTTTCAGCGTTTAGGGGCGCATCCATGATTTTTTGGTTGGGTGCATATCTAGCAATTGGTTTATGAATTGGGCCCACCCCCAGGGTAGCTTTTACCTGATGTATTGCTACTGGCCCCCACTTATCATTTCCATGGCAACCATTGTTACAGAATGCCATATAGAGCACCCATATCAAATTAATTATTTTTATGGCTCATCTTAAAACACTGAGTAATGTGAAGGTTTTGAAGAAGAATGAGTCTTGTGCAAACATGTCCCCTAGATTACCTTTGACATCATAAGCCCCTCAAATGATATAACAATGCATAAGTTATATAATTTATTCAGATAATTGTGCCCCATAAATGCCACATGACCTAACTTCATAAACACCCCATATGGAAGGAGCTTTTAAAGAATTTTCAGATGATTATACATGACCCCTAAATGATATTTGACACCCTTCATGGTCCATCATCCAATCAAAGAGTGTGTTTCATCAAAAGAAGACCATAAGTAATGAGGTAGAAAAAAGGTAGCAAAGGAACCAATCTAGCAGTGTTCGGAATTATTTTTGGTGGGGTCATTTTACCTTTTTAGAAAACATTCATGCAAAAACAACACACTAAAGGTTTGTTTTATACTGTCATTTTTTCATGAAATTATGTGTCAACTGAAAAACATAACAAAAAATTAAATGACATAAAATAAATTAAACATGAATTAAACATGAATTAACTATGGTGACATGACAAGTGTTCCCCTATAACTTTAGCAACCTGTATCTTACAGAGCAACATGTCTTGTTAGAATATGACATACCTACCTCTGGAATGGAGCAAACAAATCTATTACAGCACAAAACCTATAATTCTAGTCTAGCTTTCTAGTTTTGCACATAGCCTTCTTTAAATACCACATGCTCTTCTAGAGCAGTCCTTTCTAGAGTAATACATAGGTTTCTTGTTGTTATCACATAGATTTATACGTATCACATAACTTACTATGGTATCTAATAGTTTCTATGCTATCACATGGTTGTCCATGGTATTGAATAGTTTTCTTATGGTTTAAACAAATAGAGCAACACAGATTTCTTATGGTATCATATAGCTTGTCATTGTATCACATGGCTTTCAATGTTATTACATTCTTCAATTCTACCACATAGCTGTCACAACAAGCACCTTTTTGGGTAGCAGTTCCCTGGAGTTGGGCATGAGTAGCTAGTGTACTTGGCTCATAGTGCATAGAGTGAAACATATAGTGTAGATTAACATGAGAGAAATACATTTCATATATTTAGAAGTACTAACAAAGCTACCAGCCTAAATTAAAAAAATGAAAAACAAAAAATAAGTCATATATCATTAAATAATAAATATTATTAAATAATAAGACAAATCAAAATAGAGTAAGAAAATAATCTACATATATATAAGTACTAACAAAGATACTGGCCTTAATATGACATTGAAATTGAAATTAATGGAAATTAAATTTTAACTTGTAATATTTAGAAAGAAGCACATAAGAGGAAATTGTATAACTGGATACAATGGGACTTAATCAGATGCGGTGTCCTTTTCTTTTAATTTGAATACAAGCGGCTGTGCAGTTGATTGCAAGTTGTCACAAACAAATGGTTAACCTCTTAATGTACAATAATAGTAATAATGGGAGGAACAATTATTTTAAGAGTTCATAGCATGCAATATTAGAAACACAATTCAAACAAGCAGCTAATTCAAATAAATAATATGTTGTTTTAATATTGCAAGTAATTTTACCTTTTGTGAAATAAATATTTCTTATATATTATCTTGGAATACATACTTTCTACTAGAAGAATATTTTAAATATATATTCTGTATGGGTAATAAATATGCTTTAACACTGTTCAACCAAGTTACCAACTGATCAATAATATTTTATATATTTATATACTCCGTATGGGAAATGCTTGAGCACAAATTAACCAACTGATCAATAATATTTTATATATTTATATACTCTGTATGGGAAATGCTTGAGCACAGATTACCAACTGATCAATAATATTTTATATATTTATATACTCTGTATGGGAAATGCTTGAACACAGATCAACCAACTGATCAAATTTTATATATTTATATACTCTGTATGGAAAATGCTTGAACACAGATCAACCAACTGATCAATAACATTGATATATTTATATATTTATATACTCTGGGAAATATAGGAGTTTAAAATTGATATATTTATATACTCTGGGAAAAAATAGGAGTATAGGCACTTTAATTGATGAACTATGGACTGAATGATTGAAACATCAAACTGAGATTTGAAATAAAAACTACTTTTGTCTTGCAAAAAGATATTTTAGCTTAATGGGAGAAGTTGCTCTTCTTACATCCATATCATGTATGACTCTTTGGGAGTGTTTGTAGGGATCCAAAATTAATAGAGATACCAGATTTTCTATTACTGCAATTTCGAATGGAATGTAGAAATGGAGATGAGTGGGATCTCAGAGTTGACTGCAGAATGGTTATTACAACATGTGCACAGTTTACCATTCACAGAAAAGTAAGAGTTGGTTGTTGAAACACTCATGAGACGTACAGGTTAGGATTATTACAATCAAATTTAGTTTGAAGTGGGTGTATTTCAAAAGATTTTTGAGTGATCGCCTAAGAAATGTAATATTTGTTGTTTGTTTGTTGAAATCCAGTCAAAACCTAAGTCTGGTTTCATCATATGTGAAGTAAATATCTAGCCAGACCCAGATCTAATTTGATATCTAGCTGGTTATATTGATATCTAGCTGGTCCTTTCACCTTAATGCTGTTCATTAGTGACTGTAGGCTGCTCCAATGTACACATTTTGCTTACTTACATTTGACTTACATAAGCAATAATGACACACCCTGTGCAGGGATTTTGAGGTGAGTCATAAAAATGACAAATGAATAATAATCCCGTCCCCTGAAATGACACCTTTTCATTTAGCTACTGGTAAAAAGTAAATACTTTGTGGTTGGAAATGGATGAATGAATTCACAGGGAAATTCCAGTGAGCTTTGATATATATACATATATCATTGTTTTAAAGCTACAAATATGTGGAGTGACTGAGCAGACCTACATCATACACCCTTTACAGGGGAGGTTTTATAAAAGTGCAGATAATAATCCCTTTGATATTAGTCACATGATAGTTTCACAGTATGACAGAATATTTACCAATTTCCTGTGTTTGTTAATGGATAAATAGCTTCCTATTAGGAGGTTCATGATAAACCAAGGATTCATTGATGAACTTTTCATTGGCATCAACATTGTTTAAGCTAAGTGGTTATGTATGCATAGAACATACATGTATATGACCGTGACATAATCACATGATACAATCGATTGCCTTATCATGGGCAGTAGGGTCACATGACTTTATTCTAGGTGATGAGAGGGCAGGCAGGACATTCTGCGTAAGTGATTGTTGCCCAAATATAAAATGAAACATTTCATGTAAGGTGAGGGGGGCCTCCTCTCATGTTGGGGCAGTCAGGATAACCTGTGTGAGTGCTTGCTGCCCCAATATAAAATAAAAACATTTCCGGTATTAGCTGAGCATGAATCCTCATCTTTCATGCAAGGGCAGCCGGGACATTCTGTCTAAGTGCTTGTTGCCCCAATATAAAATGAAAAAAAATTATGTAAGGTGAGGGGGAACTCCTTCTTTCATGCTGGGGCAGCCAGGAGATTCTGCATGAGTGCTTGCGACCCCAATATTAAATTAAAACATTTTAGGTAAGGTGTTATGATAAACATTAAGAAATTTTCAATGGCAATAATACAGTTTATGCTATAATTTAGAAGTGAACATTGAGCTTTATTCCAGCCTACTGCCCCCCCCCCCCCCAAAAAAAAACAAAAAAACAAACAAGGGAACATGTATTTCTTGCAGAACAACCACTCCCGCCCCGATTCAGAAATTTCAGGTTATGGGGACATCTTTTTTGCCTTTGATAAATTACCATCATCTCTAACATTTGGACAGATAATATGCATGGTTTATTCTGAATTTAATGGTATTACCAGAATTTAATAGTATTACCAGAATTTTCTTGCCCAAACCAGGATTAATCTTCCTTCTTTTCATAAAAGTTCTGGTAGAGAAGTTCTCGTAGGAGTTCAGCTTGAGCTTCTGCCAGATCAGAGATGTTCATATATGTTTCTGGGGAATAAAAATATACAATAAAATGTTTATTCATAAACATGTTACAAAATTTAGCCCTCACTACCATCATCATCATGATTAAAGAGGTCACATAAAACCAGAAATATGCGCAGTAGTGGTTTTGATGATATGTAATGTTCTACCAATGGAAATCCATGCCAATCAGTTATAATATGAACTTCAATGATTTTTTTCAGTCTATGTAATTGGAGACACACCAGGGGGCATTGTTTCAAACTTCAGAAGAACTCTTGTAGAAGGGAAGCCAGGAAAAACTACTTTTCACATAGAGTAATAGATGAATGGAATGCTTTGCCTGAATCGATTGTTTTATCAAGCAGTGTGAATGCTTTTAAGAATGCTGTTGATCGTTTTTTGTAGCTAGTGGGAGAATTTAAGGTTTTCTGTGGTACAGGGTCTTTTTTGAGGACTTTTGTCCTTCCTGATCCTTATTTACTAAACTAAACTAATAACATATAATAGGGATCACATTATGGCAAACAACAACACAAAGAATGACATAATTACAACATGTCATTCTCGAGATATTGTGTTAACAAGCCTTTTTTATAGTGATAGTCTAGCCCTGCCCATTCATGAATATTAATGAGATTGAAGTTTTGGATTACGTGAGTATACATCTACCATCATCTGATATCAGCATACTAAGTATGAAGATAATGAGATATTTAATTGCAAAGTTATTGACCCCGCCCTCACATGATCACAAACAATAGGGATGTTGTTACTCATTATGGCTTATATTTATATGCATGAAAATGTTGCATGGTTGGAATAACACAAAAGGTCAAATATAAACACAAGGATTAATGGTATAGCTTTATATTTTAAAGAGTGCAGGCCGACTCACACAATCATCATGGTTTTTACCACCTGCTCATACATACATTCTCTATCCTTTTAAGGGATATAACACTGTAGCTTGTCACAAGCCATGAGTAAAACCTGTTAACTTTGAAACACAAGTAGCTTGGAGTAGGTATTATCTTATATACTGAGCGATGACCTCACTGTGTATTATAACTAAATGCTATATGCTATGTATACACAAATGCCAGACTACATAAAGAACTTGTGATAGGGGTTTAAACCTGACTGCAGACAATGTACAGTGTTCCTGACTTGGCTGTTTGTGTTGGCACCCAGCATATACAGTTTTTCACACAATTTTTTAAAGTTTCAGCATTCATTACATTAAAATAAATCCCAAAAGGTACCATATCATAAGCTAATGAATTACAGAATAGAGTGGTTGCCATTTTGTGACTAAATATCTAAAAGCCACAGAGATTTTAAACTTTGGAAGTGAGGGCAGCACACATGAAAACAACAGTAGAACAAGTTGCTGTGAATGCTTCTCATAGAATTGTTTATTTATTTATTTATTTTTTTGGGGGGGGGGGGGCTGGGCAGGGGGGAATATTGTTCACAAGGGTTACATCAGTGTAAAATAAAGTTAACAAGTCAAAGGCTTATTGACTAATTGAGCAAGACTGCTATATGCATGTCAATAACTGCAACATTGCTTGTTCGCTGTTCTACAGGTATGACCAGTAAATTGTGTGCATTCATTGTCATTTCATGAGATCTTCTTATTACATTTACCTGCATCTGGTATTTCTTGCAAATCCACAGTAAGATCTTTGCAGAGTTCTGGTATGGCATCTAGCAGTGCATGGACATCATGAGCGTTCTTCAGAGAGCTGCAAACCTTACGAACCAGACTCAACAACCATGTCATTCTGAGATTCTCTTCCCTGATGACCTGAAAAGAAAAATTTACATTTAATATAAATAATCTTGGAACTAATGAATATTGAATAGTCATGTCATTCTGAAATTGTCTTCCCGGATGACCTGTAGAGAAATACTTTACATAAAAGTATACTTATGATGCCTATGAATAGTCATGGTATTCTGACATTTCCTTTCCTGATGACCTCTAGTTAAACATTTTACCTAATATGAATATTTATGGAGCCTATGAATATTGAAATAATCATGTCATTCTTAATCGATGACCTGAAGAGACATTTGCAACATACAAATATTAAACCATATCTATGAATATTGAACAGACAAATCATTGTAAGTTTCTCTTCGCTGATGATCTGTGGAGAAACATAGATTTACATAATATGAATAATTATGCAACCTATGAATACTGGATTGCCATGTCATGATTCGTTACCGTGATGACATGAAGAGAAATATGTGGAACATTTATATAATTAACACTCACTTTCCTATTTAATATGGCTATAAACCAGAAAAGCAAAAGGTTTAGTGGTTCCAATGTCATTGGTGAAATTTACCAACTTTAGTTATTTGATATATACGTACCCTAGCATTGGAGAAAGTTGAGAAATTTCAATGTCATATGGAAATGTACTTATCATTGACTGACACAACTGTAACAAGTATGGATCTGCTTGGACATCAGTTGTGGAGTTGAGGACAACATCTGAAGTAATTATTTAATTTGTTTCTAAAATTTGTTTTATGTTTACAAGCTATTTGAGTGATTTAGCATTAAGCCCACTTATGAATATGAATCAGATGAAATTTTGTTTTTGTCATGTGGCACACACATACATTTTTCCTGACATTCAGACTATTAAAGGACCATTGAAATTTCCTTTACCCTAACTTAATAGACCATAACCATGCCAATACCCAACTTTTAATTTGTCAAGTAAGGACCAGGAGCCAATCTAATCCACTTTTGGCTGGATTTTAGCAAAACCAAGAACCATTTTCCAAGACCTTGAGCCATTTTCTGAAATGCTTATGATTCAATGAACATTGGTGTCATTCACCATTTGTTTGTACTGTTTAGTTAATCAGCAGCTTGGCATAATTTTGATTGTTATTCACTTTTGTTTGTGAAAAAAATATTGATGGGAGTGGGTCTACTGACATTGTGGTAAGAAATAAAGGATATTTTGTACAACATTTTTTGTGTTCCTCATTTCTGTTTTCAATGGCTTAATTAATTATTAAAGGCATTTTTTTACATTGACAGCAACCAATATCCCCAAAGACATCACACCTCCCATCCCACCTACCTCCCAATTTCAACATCTCTTCCAACACCCTCAATTTTCATCATCCCACATCACCACCCCCATTGCACAAAGATTCTTGGAATTTCTGGAATATCGTTAGTCTCCTGCGAATATGCTACAGAAAACATTGCATGTATCGATTATACATCTGCTGGAACTGCTAATTGTAAATTACTTCCCAATATTGAAATATGATTATCTGCTTAATGCTAGATGAGATACTTACCATGGATAGGATCACAAATATATTAGCCACTTCTCTCATCTTTCCATTGAGTGCTATGCTGACAAGGAAGTTGTAACAAATACCCTCACCACAAAGGAGCAGCAGTTTAGCCACATTACGAGTCGTCCATTCTTGTGGACAATCTACAAGTGAATAATATGGGTGAGTAATTATGCTTATATTTGAGTTGTCCAAAAAATGTTGCAGTTATTATAAATTATTATATTGTGCTTGAGTCACTTTGAAACAGAGTGTTCATTTAATTTTTGTAAGATAAGTGAAGCTCCACATCTTGCTATGCCAAGCAGTGTGGTCATCATGCAGTCTTGCACACTATGTAGCCCGTCCATTTCACCCAAGTTCTCCATGAGGGTGTGGATGCCAGTGAAACCAGTCAGCTTCTAGACTTCTATGTCAAGGAACCTGTCCTGCCACAGCATGGCAGATGCCCAATCCAGCGGTGGCGCCGAACCCCACTCCAAGCACCAGCCAGGAGCCCGCCGGTAGCAGCACCAGCCCCTACTGTACCTCTGTGTGTATTGCATCTGATCCTGAGGCTTTACACCATCTGTGCAAGATCTCTGTCTTCTTCTGTTAGCAGCTCAGACCCATCAGTGCTAAGTAGAGCGGAAGATCCCATTGTCTGGGGCTTTGACAGCATCGTAGAAGCGTGTGGAGTTGTGACTGGCTACATAACTCTGGATCTCATCGGCCTTTTTACTGAGCCATGAGTCTTGCTGTAACATTTGCCAATTCCGTGCATTGAAATGATTCCTTCCCATGTCTGATGATCAGATCCCACTCTTGCAATGAAGTCCCAAGGAAAATAAGTTTATCTGACTGATGTACACCTGCAAAAATCCAATTCCTCCTAGAACTTGTTCTTCACATCATCTGTGTTTGTCATGGTTGGTGTGTAGGTGCTATGTTCACAAGTGGGAGGAGGAGGGTCATCAGACAGTCATTCAGGCCTGGGTTTGTGCACTATGTGGGATCTTACAGCAAGTCCAATGCCAGTTTCTTGACGCTCAGAGCTTACAAACAGTGGCATATCCAGGATAGGGCGATGCAACAAATATTGAATGTTAGTGGTGCAACCAGGAATTTTTGTTGGGGGGCTGAGATTTTAAAATGATTAACGGCAACCCCCTCACAGGCCCGATCACAAATCAGGGATGTAAACCTTTGAGGGTTATTTGCAAAAATCGTGACTTGTAGGCTATATTCCTGCAAACTATATTTGTAACCGATATTCCGCCCTCCCCCCCCCCAAGCTGAACATTTCTTGTGACTTTGATGCTTACACACTTCAAACCTTTTGCCCCCATGAAATTTTCACTCCTACTTGGAGCGGAAAATCTTTGTATAGTGTAGCACACAAAAATATGCCCCACCTACCGTGGGACCTGTGTGCTCACAAGCAAGCTGAAATTTACTTTGGATAGATGACCAATGGTCAATGACCAATTTTGTAAACCAGGTTTTGTGAGTCCTTGCTTCCTCAAAGTACTTCTTCAAAGTTGGGAAAAGTTATTTGGGGAGATGGGTTTGAAAGAATAATTTTTATTTCATCATATAGCAATCATCATTTCTCAATAATACACACAACATTAAATAGCAAATACTAGAAAAAAAATCATAATTATCACCAACTTTGTGTCTGACTTACACGTGGAACCTTTGAAATTTCCATGTAAATCTATTTTCAATCAGGCAATCATTTAATATCTATGCACAAAATTTCTGATGATGCCATTGGATTTTGATAATCCAATAAGCCAATTCCAAAATAATCCAAATTCGCATGCTCGGTGATATACTGCCAAACAGAGTTTGTGATAAAAACACAAAATTTTGCCATCAACGACAGATTAAACAAATTTATTACAATATCTCTTTAGAATTCCACTCATTTTTGTTATTTTTTGAAACAGTTCAGGACATAAGAATTCCTTTAACGGATGCCGGATTAAATTTCTCCTTTACGGAATAGTTACCTATTGGAACTGGTTCAACTATTTCAAAAACCAGGGCAAAAGTTCCTCTTTCCTCACAGAAATCTTGAGTCATTTGGTTCTTCAAGAACTCACAGGGTGTTTTGACATTCCATAGGTGTATTTCATGGTGTATAGGTGTATAGATGTATAATAGGATCAGATTCCATCCCTTTCGGAAATAATGTTACATTTGTTTGCTTGTTTAATCGTTAATGCAAAACAGTGTGTACACATATAGTACTTGCGAGTCATTTGCCAAAATTAAGAAAAAATTTCAAGGATGAACATGCAATGACCTCCAGCTATACGTATAATGTCCATAGGCTGTCTACAAAACTACAATCCTCAACAAAAATGATTGGACAAAATAGTCATTAGCCGGCGGACTTTTTGAAATTTTGCCATCAGCGCGCCCCCCATCCCCG
>JAODFY010148309.1:0-11092 GCA_027580055.1 Paracaudina chilensis | reverse complement strand
GGGCGGGGGGGAAGACAACATTTTGGGGAGCAAATGCCCCCCCCATTGTATAGTGCCACCACTGCAGACACACAAGACTATGTAACATTTTTTCATTCTTTACTTTATAATAGATATTTAATACAATTGACAAGAATTTGAAGTGAGTGTTAGGCAAGATTACATTTCAAAGTTACTTAATATTACAGTCGGCGGCAGTTGTATATATACGATCTACAATACCCATTACATGTTTTTGAATGTAATTCAAACCCATCTAAGTGATTTGACAATATGGATTACAATTAAATTAAATGTGTACTCAATTCTAATTAAGGCAAAGTTGCCAAATCAGTAGTTTTTGTTGTAATAGGAAGCCACATGGATCAAATAAAACAAAACAACAACATATAAATGCATTTATACATGAATACCACCTACTGTAGCTGTAACATTAATCCTTCTCTTTAGGATCAAATATTCAGAGATTTAGTTCATTTTGATTAGTTAATTTAGTTAATATTGATCATGGCACTCCTTTTGTGATGATGAATTTAGTTTTGCTGTGGGTTGTAAAGCTTAAAGTTACTATCTGGGTGTATTTTGGACACCATGCCATATTTTTCTGGCTAAAATTTCTACTCTGGAAATTATTAAAACGTTCCTTTAATTACACTGGTTTGTTTCCAAAATAGCTTTGTAATATTTAATGAAATTTAATTAACTTGGATGTCGAACAAAACCAAAACAAAGAAAAAGTTACATGCCGAGTCTCAAAGTCTGGCATTACCTTCAAAGACAGTATATCACAAAGGGAAAAAAATGCACTGGGTTTTGCCAGTCAGTCAAAACTGACATATTTCTTCAGGTTTAAGTTCTAAAAATCTGGATTTTATAGGTTACACTTGCCTGGAAAACCCTCGGATGTGATTCCTAGTTGTATATTTATATTTAGCTCAACAACTGGGTTTTAGCAGCTAAGTAATTAGTAATACCATTACATTTTTCTTGTCCAAACTCCATGCATAACCCATAAACATTATCATCAGATAATTTACATATATACAACTACATCTAACACATTCTGTGAGGGGTGGAGTGAATTTTCTTGTTCACCCCTCACTTTGAGAGTGTGGGTGAGTAAACATATTTATTGACTTGGCCTCAAAATTCATTGTTTGGAATTCCTTGTTTCCTCATAATGTTCCTACAAAACACGACCAGCACAAACACCAAAGACTCGGTGGGGATCAATTAAACATATAACAGAATAAAAAATTATCAACCAAAAAATGAAGGATAGGGAAGTAATAAATTATAAAAGTAATTATATCATTATTCTTTTACATACACACTATTGATATATTGCTCAGAGCAGTTTGGTTTTGTAATGAAATCTATCTATCTATATATCTTTCTATGTATATATAATCATAATAAATAAATAGTGGTGAGAGTAGAATTATATGTAAACCTACTAGGTATCACAGTAGCACTACATATATATATATATATATATATACATATATATATATATACATATACATATATATACATATACATTTATACATATACATATATATACACATATATATATACATATACATATATATACATATATATATATATATATATGTTTTCATTCCTGTGTCAAACACATGAAAAATGTGTGAAAAAGTTTCCCAAAACACATGTGTTTATGTTGTGTGGACCATACATGTTTTCTTTTCATGTTCATGTGTGAAACTGACACAATTGGCCACAACTTTTTTTTAAAGGAACAAGCTGAGAGTTCCAATCAGAAAGAATAAAACCTGTATGGTTTGGTCAATTATTATGTATGGTGCTTCTAGAGCAGGCACACCATGTGCCTGTATGCACACTACAGTACACACACAGTATGCCATATATATATATAGACAGCATGACATATACATGACATATGCATGCGGTGACATACAATACAGTATACACAGTCAAGAAGCTACTGTAACATTTAGATCAGTATACAATTATATAAACAGATGCAAACAAACAAAATGTCATCAATCAGTTGAACAAACATTTTTGGTTGAAACTTGGGATGGAAACAAATTGTGAAATGTCTATTAAAACTAAAATACTCTTTGGTAGCATCCACTATTTATATGTATATAACAGGGTGAAATATACATGATTTGACTACTATTGAAATGCACAGTGCAATATGCAGTGCAATTTTAATTTTGTTTTCCTGATTTGACACACAAGTTGCATTTGATATGATAATACAACACCTAATTGATTGGATGATTGTTGGTCACATGGCATTCAATAAATATACTATCTATGCCCTATGTCTTATGAGATAGTACCATTGATTGTCCATTTTGATTGCACATGGTCATGTACAGTAATACAATTCATATGTAGTAGGAAAACCAATAAAGTGAATATTAACAGTATTAACCAATATATTTTGTTGTGTTTGGTATTTTCAGCTCAGCTCATTTTTTATTTCAGAGCATCTACAATTGATGATTTCGGTCTGCTTTAAGGTTTTCAGTTTGTGTATTGCAGCTTGGATCACTCCTTCCGGAACAAATATTACACATTGATGTGTTTTGTTAGCGACCCTATCCTGCAACTATCTCTCTCACATTTCCTTGAGAGAAACTGCAGTGGTTGTGTCCCACCACAACTCACCAGGCAGCTAGCCCCAGGCTAAGCGATGTCATTTATTAATGCAGAAGAGGTTTTGCCTTTTTAGCTATTATGAAAATAAACACTTTCTCTTATCATGTTATAAAAATGTTAAAAAAAAACTTACAAATGTAAAAAAAAACTGCATATATAACAGGAATATTACAAATCAAAGGCTAAGCACCATATGTGAGACACTGGATTGATTGCTTCAGGTTTAAGATGATCACTTTGTAAGACTTTTGATATCTTGATGCTAGATTCCAGTTCACCTAACAACAATTTGTAATTCCTACAAATCAGCTACAAATAACTGAATGTTTTAATCTGTGATTATTATTATTATATATTAGGGACTTCCAAGTTTTCGAATGAAACAGAAAGTTACAACTATTTCCCATGCAACCTATTTACACCTCTATAAATTGCCAAGTAATTGAGTTTTTAGTGTTGACAATTCAGTTATAATTACAAAACACAGCCACAATGTTAAAGAAGGAGTATTTTTGGAATGTTACAAAGCAAAGTTTAATTACAGAAGGTGAGAAAAAAAAATATTCCTGTCCTCCCCAGTTACTACCCCCACCGGCCCCCTGCATTTGATACATATTGTAATAATCAGATAAACAGAAGCATTTACATGTGATGATGTAACATAGGTTTGTCGCACTTTGTACGACAAGGTGTGATCAACCAAACATAGTGAGTAAATTCACTTACACGGAACGATTTATCGAGTGCGACAAGTCGCGTGGAAAAATAGCTTAATGTCTAATCGCCTTTAATGAATGCTTCATACAAAGTATACCAAAACCATTGCAGTAAATACTGTTTACATCTAAAGTCTGTGGCAATCTCTATATAAAATATTTTGCACTGACACTTTCACTACAAATTTGCATCCACACATCCTAGAGAATGTATCCAAGTAGGGAAATTTCATGATATACACACCCAAGTTTCCACAGCTGCCAAAATGTAGTATTCTTTATATTAACCTGGACATCCAATTAGAATTAGAATCAGTTATTGTTTAATCAAAACCAAGTCAAAAAAATTCTGACAGTACCACTTTGGTTAAAACAATAATCAGGGTTTGAGCCCTGAAAATTACCCTTCATTCACCAAAACATTTTGCCATTTTTCTTCCCTTGATAATTACAAAGACTCCCTGGATCTTTCACATCGTAAACCACCCTATTTGCAAAGAAATTAGGCCATAACTGGTGTGTTGCATTTTGTCGCTGAACTTGACCTATCTTGTCGATATCTAAGGGGGTATATGTATATATACACTTATATTAGTCTTTTTTAAGAATATCAGCAATTTTTGTTTTCTGTTAGCTGATATAATTTTTAAACCACCATGCGACAAAGGTAACAAATTCCATGAAACTGATATACCAAAGTGCTCTTTGTTATCCATATACCAAAGAAAATGTCAAAATAATGACCATTGCTTATCCATTTTAAAACAGACAATGCTTTCCAATTAAAAAGAAGTACAGACCATAGTTTACATACAGCATACCCTGGACTAGATGTTCACAAAATTTTCATTTGATTTTGTGTTTTTTACACAAACATGTACACAAAACATTAAAGAACATTGGTAATAAATATGGGAAAAATGGATTGAATTAGAAGATTCTTTTTTAATGATGGGATTATCGTGTAGGAAAGAACATCAATTAAGTTCTTTTATGGACCAGGTTTCAACTTGCACGATTAAAAGTGACATTGTCATTTTTTTTTTACAACTTTCTTTAATGAAACATACAATGAGTAATTTTAATTATGGTATCCATGGCAACAAATGCTGCTCTAACACTCAAAATAACTGGATCGACGTCACTGGTTTTGACTTACACAATAAGCAACGGTTCCAAGCGCACACTTGCAAATCTGTGCTGATTTGCTGTGATTGAGTGAAACCAACAGTGAACATCCTTAGCTACAGCACATAGCTTAACATCGTTTGTAAACTTGTTGAATCAACCTTGTTTGTTAAAAATAAGAATCAGAAGGAAGGAAGCGTTAACAGTCTGGTTTCTGTTTGTAGCGTGTGAACAACATAACTCTAATTTTTTTGAATTTCTTATTTATGTATCCTACCATATATACCCACTTTTTAGTGTGTTATTTATCTGTGTAGGCCTTGTTTGTTCTTGATGACAACCAATCCATTGCACCCCCAAAACCATGAACTGGCTTAATTTAATCAGCCTTATTCCTTCTTCACTGCAGCAGCCTCTTTGAATGACGAGAAGGTTTTTGTGATCCAGCTATCGGACCGATTGTGTCGAGAGTTCTGCTGCAATTCAGTCAGCACACTGCCCAGTTCGTGTTCAAGGTCTTGCGCTTTACACTGGGATTCCACCAGTTTAAGCTTCGTCTGTGCCAGCTCCAACTCGAGCTCCTTCACGTTATTGAGGGCGGTCTCCAGCTCCTCCCCATGTACCACCTGACTGGAAGCCGAATCTTGTAAAGATTGCACTAGGTTGCCGTCCTCGTCGATGTAACTGGAACATGTGTCACATGATTGTAATTTGGACTGAAAAATATAAAAAAATTCTCATCAAAATAACCTTCCCATTTTGCAATAACAACTATTTTCCAAAGGGGTGATGGATATGGGGTGGGGGTTAATAACAACAAATATTTAGAGAATAATACTCAAAATGGAATGGTGTCACAAATGTCTGCACCATATATTTGCATGAGGTATGTAATTTAAACCAATGCATAATTGATGAATATTCATATATAATACATTTAAAAAAATTTATGTCATATTTTCAGGAGCATCGCATTCAGGGATTTTTCCACAATGCCAATCTTCTCCGGTTTGTGATCTGAACAACAATAAATAAATTGTCTTTTTCTTCCAGGATTGTATTTCCTTTATTGTCTAATTTTGATGTTCACTTATCTGTTTATATCATAGAGCATATCTTTACCATTAATAGCCACACTCCTATTTTTTTAACATTTGTAATTGACATATCTTTACCTTTAATTAGTACATCATCCCATTGTTAGTGTTCTTCTATCCTTTTATGTAAGCACAACTGTGTAAAATCTACAATCAATAGGCCTAATATATTTTTTCTTTAATTGCCGAATCATATTTTTGTTTTTCTTTGAGCTTTGTACCCATTATCTTTGATGTGAGCATATCTCTGTTTTTTTTTTATTATCATTCAGCATATCAATTTCAAATTTGTATATATTTACCTTCAATAACAGCATGACATTTTTGTTTGAGGTTTGTAGTTGCTCTAACCTCTCACTTTGCTGTGAGCATATCTTTTTGTATTCTGTGATGATGGTTGTATTCCGTTTTGCCTCAGATTCAGCCTTCTCCATGGCCTGCCTGTACATCTCCTTAACCTGTTGGTTGGACAAAATATCCATAGAAACTTATACAGAGAATTGCAAATACAAATGCATGCAGCAGATAACCAATAGCTTATATCAAAGAGGATAAAAAAGATACACCAGGTGCTACAATCACCATTCAAATACCTTTTTTTTCCCTTTCAGTTCTCAAGGAATCAATTTTTGGAATAACCTAGCAAAATTAAGATTAGAAGTGGCTTAAAGTTGCTATGAGATTTCAACATCATGAGTAATACCTGGCAGGTCTCAGACTCCAAGTGTCGATTCTCTTCCTCAAAGTCACTCAGCTGCACCTTTAACGTTTTCAGTTCTTTCTCGTAGTCCATTCCTCTATCTCTCTCCTAAACACAGAAAACAAAATAGACAAAATGGATACATGGTTTAAAACATTTGTAATGGCCTTCAAATGCATTTAGTGACATGACTTTTGTCCCTCAGATGCTATAGTACTGCATTCAATATTTTGTTTTATTTTTTACTTATATAACACCTAATTAGGTCCTCGTCTTTTGATTGGAGGATTGCTGGTCACTGTAAATTGTGAGTGCTGGCTAAAGTAGACTGCCACCGACCACCGTAGGTAGCCACATCACAGTGCATGGATAGAGTAGACCAACACCTTAGCCACATCACTGTGCATGGCTAGAGTTGACTGCCACCGACCACATCAATATGCAGACAATAAATTTATTTTATGTGTAAAAATTAGCTTTTGATTTTCCCACCAAAATTTGACTCACATTATCCAGTTGTTTTTCCATTGCAAGTTTGTAGGTGATGAGTTCATGAGCCAGCTCATCATTCTCCTGCTCCAGCCTCATGTTACCTGCCATCACCGATTTATTCTCTCTCTAGAAAGAAGAAGGGAATTACTTTTATCACTATTATCATGATAAATGGAAGATATTAATGGTACAAGAAACAAATGTGCAAATTAATTAAATTAGGCTGGGAAGATGACTATAACTCTTGGTGCACTGTGCTGTTCATTCAGTCCATAGTTTTAATATGACTATAACTCTTAGTGTACTGTGCTGTTCATTCAGTCCATAGTTTGTAATATGACTAACTATTAGTGCACTGTGCTGTTCATTCAGTCTGTAATTTGTAATATGACTATAACTCTTAGTGTACTGTGCTGTTCATTCAGTCCATAGTTTGTAATATGACTATAACTCTTAGTGCACTGTGCTGTTCATTCAGTCCATAGTTTGTAATATGACTATAACTCTTAGTGTACTGTGCTGTTCACTCAGTCCATAGTTTGTAATATGACTATAACTCTTAGTGCACTGGGCTGTTCATTCAGTCCATATTATGTAACATGATTATATAACTCTTAGTGCACTGTGCTGTTCACTCAGTCCATTTAGTTTATAATATGACAATAACTCTTAGTGTGTAGTGCTGTTCATTCAGTTCATAGTTTATAATATGACTATAACTCTTAGTGCACTGTGTTGTTCATTCAGTCCATAGTTTGTAATATGACTATAACTCCTAGTGCACTGTGCTGTTCATTAAGTCCATTGTTTGTAATATGACTATAACTCTTAGTGTGTAGTGCTGTTCATTCAGTCCATTGTTTGTAATATGACTATAACTCTTAGTGTACTGTGCTGTTCATTCAGGCCATAATTTGTAATACGAATATAACTCTTAATGCACTGTAATGTATGCATTCTATTATATAAAGCAATGTACATATACTAGTGCATATATTCTAATGTATATCCTAGTGTATATCCCAATGTATATCCTAGTGTATACCCCATTGTATGTCCTGATGTATATATCATAGTGTATATCCCAATGTGTATCCAGATGTATATCACATTGTATATCCTGATGTGTATCATAGTGTAAATCCCAATGTTTATCCTAGTGTATATCCCAATATAATAGTGTATATCCAATATGTATTCAGATGTATATCACATGTCCTGATGTATATATATCATAGTGTATATCCGGATGTATATATCATAGTTTATATTATTATTATTAACCATGTTTGAACCCTAATACAACAATGTTCATTTTTACTCATCAACAGAATCATGATCAGAAAGATGTATCAAGTCACAGGAAGTAAGGTCACAGTGTAGGCCAATCCATTTCCAATTAACTTCCTCCCAAATGAGGAAACCTCCACTAGAATATCATTCACCACCACCAAATGAGTGTTTTTCATGAACAAGATATTTTTATTTTTTCTTCATTAGTTTGATGTACATGTAGCTTATAGAACAAAAGGTCATTTTGCCCCAAAGATGGCCCATCCCAGTTTCCAATATGTGATGGTGGATGCTTTCCAGCCCGTCTCTCATCCAAGTGCTCCGATGATAATGATGCAGTGGTACAATAACAACCCCCCTCCTGCTTCCTGGACTAGATCATTCTGGGATATGATTGAGGCTTTTGTTTCTAAAGGTTATATTCATACATTAAGAGAATATGAGGTTATAATAGCTACAGTAGGTAATATAAACCATTATCAATTTTTGTTTTCCCCAAAAAATTAGTAAATCTTTTCTAAAAACTGAGAGAAAGTTGGCCCGTACTACTGTCAGTATCGGAAAGAACCACAGGTTTCATGTGATTATTAAGTGGTTATCAGCCAGGAATCAGGCATGTTATCCTGATACCAATAGGCAGGATGAGTCATCCTCGCAAGTAATGGCAATACTGTACAATTTTCCAAGACCATCTTATCTGATTTTTGGGTGTTGTATTGGTTTTGAAATGTCGGTTATTAAAAATATATACAATTCTGGACCCAGTTTGAATTTCACAGACCTCCCAATGATATTTGTGATTGGTCAAAGCTCCCTAACAGCAAATGCGCTGACCAGTTTACCAGATTTCTACCCTACTCGGGGAGAGTTGTATACCTTTAAATCACTTTTTTTTTCTTTAGGTTTTGCAAAATTTATGTCTGGGTTGTAATTTGTCTTTCATTTATGATTTCATTTGCAGACCATCACAAACTTTTGCTTCCTGAATAGCAATCTGCTAAGTTACATGGAGAGATGTTTTGCTGGCTAATGTGATCTCCCCATGTAACCAAGACCTATTTGGAACAAGATTACAAAGGTCATGTTAAATAACAGGAAGATCCATCACAAAGCTAGGCCAATATCTATCCGCCGTGTGATTCAGTCTCTCTAGAAAATGGCCAATATAAAAAAAACGAATGTTTGTTTTGATAAAATACTTCCTTTCTTATGGCACCATGCAGTCTATAGTGCAACACAGCTAGGTTCAATGATCAACAATTATAAAGGTCGTTAACAAGACTGCACTGGATAGATAGGTACATTATATAATAGGCTAGGCTACATGCTATCTGTGTTAGGGAGTCAATGTCACCAATTTGGTTGGCACTGTGAGAATGCATTCCATTAGGCTATATTAAGTGCCAGAATGCTAAAACTATTTGGTTACCTTACCATGATAAAATATACCTAGAGTACTTCATTCCCAGATGTATAGATTAAGCTGTTTGGTTACCATGATAAAATATACAGGAGTACTTGGATGTGCTATGCTACAATTATCTCTCTGTGGTAGGGAGTTAATTTCTATTTGGTTGGCATTGCGACAGTGTGTGTGATTGTTAGTTCTGGTACTAACTACATACTATATTTCATGCCCTGATGTTTAGTATGCTAGGCTGCATCATCCTATACTATCTATCTTAGGGAGTTGAACAGTATTTATAATTCCTATCTGGTTGACCTTGACAGTGTGTGATTACACTAATGTTGCACTGATGTTCATTAAATGTCTTGATTACAATACTGACAGTAATGCTTGATTACTTTCCAACCTACTGTGATTTGTCACCAGATTATGATTAGGCTAGGCTAAATGATCTCATGTGATCTCTCTGTGTTAGGGAGTCAATTCATATACAGTATGGCTGGCTTTGACATAATTTGTGTAAAGAATGATATTTATTTTGATGCTGTCTGCTAATTTAATACTAAGATGCTGTCTGCACCCTGTCTGGTTATTTTATAACCTACCTACAGCGCTTCCTTTTAATTATCATGCACTCTACAAAATTAGTCCTAAAATGATTTTAGCATCAAACACAGGTTTGTTTTAGAATAAATACTCCCTTTGGTAGGGCCCATGGAGTCATTGGAGTGCATACAAAGTTCAATGACTTTGACGTGAGAATACCAGACAGAGTGGCATATAATCAATATTAACTCAAGTAAGATAGGTTGCAGTCTTTCTGTGTTAGGGAGTTAAATATAATTTCCTTATTCCATTAGTTGATATTGAAACAGTATGTATGAATGCCAAACTGAAAAACAGTTGAGCTGTCAACATGGCATATCACATTAATCATAATTGTTTAAAAGCAGTTTAATTAATTCAAGGTCCCATTTTGCTGATGATGCTGAAAACAATTAACTTACATCAAAAATTGCTATAGTAATGAAAATAAGCACATATGCAAGAGTAGAGTAGTGACTGATTTCTCACTCCATAAATATGGTAGATCGGTCAAAAAATGCTGATTGTATTATGGACGAGGTAAGTATAATCCTTAGCACTCTGAATACTAGACCAGAAAACCCAGAAGTTTTGTGATTCCTTGCTTCCTCATTGTTGAATTTTTTACTTTGTGTAAAGGTGATATATACTATAGGTTCCTCATACTAACTATAGGAAACATACATACTAGAGAGAATGAGACAAACAAGGCTGCTGTGTTTGTATCCTAGTATCTTGAACTTCCACGACTTCTAACTTCTACAGTGTACTCAACATGGACTTCATATACTCAATACATATATGCAATTCACCACCCCTGTTGACCTCAAATGACCTTTGACCTCTTAAAAAATCAATCGGGTTCATCTGCTCAATATGGCTGACTAACATACTAAATACGAGTTTCATCCAAGTTTCCCCTATTGAGCTAGCCCAATTAGAAGGTTTTCAGTTTTTCACCCATATTGACCTCAAATGACCTTTGACCTCTTATAAAATAAATAGGGTTCATCTACTC
>JAODFY010148198.1:0-11094 GCA_027580055.1 Paracaudina chilensis | reverse complement strand
TCTGTTAGGTTCATGTATTCCCCCTTGATGAGTTATCTGTTAGGTTCATGTATTCCCCCTTGATGAGTTATCTGTTATGTTTATGTTTCCCCCTGATGAGTTATCTGTTAGGTTCATGTATTCCCCCTTGATGAGTTATCTGTTAGGTTCATGTTTCCCCCTGATGAGTTATCTGTTAGGTTCATGTATTCACCCTTGATGAGTTTCTGTTAGGTTCATGTATTCACCCTTGATGAGTTATCTGTTAGGCTCATGTATTCCCTCTTGATGAGTTATCTGTTAGGTTCATGTATTCCCCCTTGATGAGTTATCTTCCTTCTTTACCAGCTCTCCTTCTGACTAGCTGTAATCCCTGCTGCACTCAGTCCTTTATTCCTTTAATCCCTTTTATATTCACTGAACCCTGTTCCTTTATGTGTGTGCACATGTGCCTTCTGTGTTTGTATGCACCCTGTTTGTACCTTATTGTTTTTGTCAGTTTGTCTTTGATAAAGGCCCTGCTAGGATCCGTCAGGCCCACTAACGTTATTACACTTGCCTTCTTGTAATATGCTACAATCCACAATCAAATTTGCCCCCAGAACCACTTCCTTACCTCACTGAGAAATTACCTCACTGAGAAAGAAAACTACCTTCATACTTCATTGAATTTGGTTGTAAAATAGTTTAGGTGTATTATACAATTAGTTTGTTTATCTTTTACTTACAAAACAACCAGTAAAATGAGCATTTCTTTTAAATAGGTCAGTCTAATTCAAGACTGTGCCCTGTGGTGCATTTGATGTACATTCATGCATCGGTCTAATTCAAGACTGTTCCCTGTGGTGCATTTGATGTACGTTCATGCATCGGTTCACTTGAGGATCGTGAATGCCCACATTATTCTCAATTAGACTCAAATAAACGAGCAACTGAGGCACAACAGATAATTCTAGGGATGTTTTTTCTTACAGGTACGCAACATTAATTAATGACTTGAAATTGGGCAGCGGTAAGAACCGGAAACGGTGGTAACAAGCAGTAATTGGATGCGTATGGTTCATAAAGTAGGTTAGCAAATGAGCATCATAGACTTTGTGGTCGGTGGATACTTTAGTGATTGAGCATATGCCTTATTTGTGTGCATCTACGACTAATTTAGGGTGAATTATTGGGATTAGGGAAAACAGGGATTGCGGCATGGTTTAGATTCATCACACGAACAACCAATTGGTTATCATACCCGAAGACCAGTAGAACGTGGAGGCAATGGACGCCTGAATCAATGACAGGCTGGCTTATTCCATGTTGCTGTGGAATAATTTCAGCAGCTCTTGTCCATGAATATGCATATAGTTTATTTCCACTGATAGTGATGCAATGTACTATCTTCTTCTTGGGCAGAGGAGCCAGAGGTCAGGGGTCAGTAATTGCTTCATGGGGTTCCCTGGCACCTTTGGACACTAGGCCGTAATTCCCCTCCTCTCCAAGATATTATATCTGGTGAACTTTCAGATAAGACTCTCTCACCACAGCATAATTACTCTCAGCAGCCAAGCCCATGCATGACTAAAAAAAAAAACATTGTGAATTGCAGTTATCAATCTGGCTCAAATAGATCATCTAATGCAGCAATCAATTTAACGGAGTTGGCAAAGAAGTGCGCCATCACTCCTTACAGATAATTCTTGTTTTAAGGAAATGCAGAGAGTTGTGAGATGAAATGATCATGTTTAATCCAGCATTCATGAACTGATCATGTTTAATCCAGCATTCATGAACTGATTACGTTTAATCCAGCGTCCATGAACTGATCATGTTTAATTCAGCGTCCATGAACTGATCATGTTTAATCCAGCATCCATGAACTGATCACATTTAGGTGTGTTAATGTCTGGCAATGGCATCTCGTGTTTCCTTTGTGCTCACTCTGCCATATGATTCATGTGGTGAGCAATGTTGTCATCTATCCATATTGCCTGTCGCGGCTTCATTAAATCCAGAAACGGCACATTCATGCTTGAAAGCCGGTCAGCCGTCAATCATGTCAGGTTGACTCGCCGCCGAGGCAGTCATGGCAGCTAGTCTACACAATTGACTATATAGCTGGATGACGACGGTGGTTCACTAGTGTTTCTTGATATTGACATTGTTGTTGATAAGTATTTATGCGAAGTTGAAAGAGGGTAGGTTGTTGGTTGGGCCGGGAAGGAAGGATTTGCTATTGATACTGAATTTCTGTTGAGTGAGATATTTATAGCATGTACTGTACTTACCTCATATAACAATGCATATAATCTCAGCTTACTGTGATTAAGCATTTGGCATATTTCTAGCACAGCAGGATGGCCATGTATCTTCTAATTTCAGCCATCTAATTTTATTATCTGGCAAGAATTCCATTATACTGACAACCCAAGTTTCTAGCTACTTTAGCTTCCTTGGAAGGCGTACCCTTTTGGAGGAATTATTTTTACAAGATTCAACAGTATCTTTTTTCCTTGAGACGTTTTACAACTAAATTTTTTTACCTGGATAGGCTCAGTAGCCTTACACACTATCGGTATGGAAGAGTTATTTTTGCCAAAAATCAAGATTTTGAGAGTTTAAGGTAACATGGTTACCCTAACATCTCTTCTCCTTGTTACCCTATAGGGTCCTCTCTAGGTAACCCTATACCTTCCCACACATCTTGGCAGGGGAAGGGGTGGTAAATCCACCTTGCAATCCACCTTGCACCACCTCACCTATACATCTTGTAAACCCAGACTTCCCCCCTCACCTATCCTCCTTGAAACATAACTACAATTATATTTTCCTCAATGCAACAACCAATGTTAATCAGTGACAGCTCCTCTACATTATATACCTGTGGTATTTTTTTGTGGATGGACACACCAGGGAGGCCGTTCTGCTGTTTTGGGGAATTGTGGGGAAGTGCTCATCCATTCACATACTTCCTTGATATAACTAAATTAGCATATCCTATATTAGCATGATTTAGCAACTGGCAAAACCTTTGACTACAGCAGTGCACTTACCCTCAATCTCCCTCCCATTCTCAATTGGGAATGGCTACTGTACTGCAATACATGCAATCACTACATGGATATATGCTTCAAAATTAAAAGCAGACACAGAGAGGGTGCACAAGTCTGTTTAAATCCCACTTGATCATCACCATCCACCAATGCCTACCGACCCCCCTCCCCTCTTGACCCCCTCACCTGCTCTGCCAGCCCCACACCATCAAATTAGATTTGTGTCACATGGCATAAAGCCTATTAAATTGTGTTTTTTTTCTTTGGGGGGGGGAGGGGGTATATTTTAAATACTTCCATTTCAATGAATCTTCCAAACAGTGATGGATGGTTTCCATGGAGACATCTTGCTCTGTCCATCAAAAGGAAAGAAAAGCATCTCCCAATGCCAGTGATATTTAATACATGGGTGTGGGGCCAGGTGAGGGGTAGATCAACTGAAATATGCAACCTCATCGGTTTGACTGCATGGATGCTAGGATTTAAAATCATTAAAATGATCTGATCAGATGGATAGGACTGCTTCCATCGCTGCTTGATTAAGGATATAGGAATTAAAAAAAAAAAACTTGCCAAATAATGTTACATTTCCACATTGAAATTCTAGCAGTCTCTTGAGGGTGATAGCCTGTCAATCTGGAGTTTTTAATGTTGTCGCAAGCCTGTCAGCGGTTCGGGGTTTACGAAAGAGCTGACGCTAAATGCCGGCGTGATGATACTGGCCAGAGAGCTATCAAATTAATCTGTCCATCTGTACGAGGTGGGATGCGTAATTGTAGTAACATGGGCCATTCTACTCTTGTAAATCTCTCTCTCGACCGGATATAGATGGCTCTGATTGCGAGTGGAGATGCTTAAAATATACACGGTAGTCTTCGTAATGAAGCCGCCTTCAGCTGAGTGGGCTTATTAATGAAGGGTTTAAACATTTTATGGGGCACACTGATCTCTGTTGCAGTTAATGTCTGGATTTAGAATACATGGGGTGTCAGGGAAAGTTGCATTTAAGGGGTCAATACGTTAAAGCAAATAGAGATTTTTTATGTTTACTGGTCGAAAGTTAGGGAAGGTGGAAGAAGTTGGGAGGAAGGGTAAGGACTCGGGGGCCATTTGAAATAGAAAGGACTAATATAGGGTTCGGAGATCTTCATATTAAAAGGTTTGGGCAGAAAATTTCCCATCCCTCTATAGTTCTCCTTTGCTGCTGTTAAATTAATAGATAAATTGCTTTGTCAAATGTCAAACTATATAACCATGTTCTGAGCAGCATGATATAACCATGTTTTCAGCAGCACCATGTAACCATGTTCTTAACAGCACCATGCAAGGTTGATTATTCTCATGCTATGCCCAATATATCATCCCTATTGATTTTGGAAGAGGTCAAATGCTGTTTGAGGTCAGCAGTGCATTGTTTAAACCTAAAACTTTGTAAGCAACTTTTCTCTGCAGTCCCAAGTTGGGTGAGCCTTGCTTTTGTTGGTGGACAAGGTGGACAACTTGCATGCACACCCACAGACAATTTGGTGGGAGGGTGAGAGTGCAGGCAGAGCAATTAAGGTGTCACATACACACACATAAACACACACACACATACACACAAGACTTCATTGCAAGTCTTTGTCCTAACCTTGACCCTAATACCCTAACCATTGTTCGAATGTCCAAGGACCTTTTGTTCCTATTGAATTCTTCTTCCGAGGACCTGAAATTCCTTTGTTCAAGTCCTTGGACCTGCTGCAAAACACCCCCACACATACACCATAGGCCTATATACCGTCCTGATTTCATAGATTCCTATACGCGCAAAAAATATTATGCCCCATGCGGATTGGCGCATAGATGCCATCAATATCTTGCAGTTCATAAAAGTGATAAAGGTGGGGGACCACACAATTTTTTTTTTTTGCAATTGAACCTCATTGCAAAGTTACTTTTGGCAGATTGTGCTCTGAACCACCCGCCTCGGCCCTGGCTGAGGGTGTGAACTGTATCAATTATTTTTGCCATCTTTCATCTTCCCACAGCCCGAGCTCTCGGACTTTCTCTCTGGTAAACGGAAACGAAGGGATTTAGACGACAGTCCCGTGTCGGAGAATCCTTTTGTAGATGCTAACATCAATGGTAAGCCTCTTAGATTTGGTGTAAAAGGAATCATGGGGTGAAATGGCTGGGTCAAGGGGGGTCTGGTGTAAAGAAGGAGGGGTGGGTAGGAGGTGGGAAAGCAAAGTCCATGGACGGTGGGAAGAGTTGGAAGAGTACCAAGCAGACAAACGTTAAGCCAGCTATGAAAGATCAGAGCATGCTTACATGCTTTGGGGGAAAGTGGGGGAACATGCCCCCTCCCCCAGACCAAGCAAAAAGGGACAAGGTCTTCTGGTGTATTGTTGTTATTGTTGGGGGTGTATAGTGTATACATAGGCCTATATATATTTCAAAAGTTTTGAGTGTGTATTACGATATATACTAAATTAGTTTTCAGGGTCACATTGGTATATCAAGCAAGTAAGAATAAAATTTACAAAACTAATAATATGACATTAACACAATGAATGTTCATTCCCATTGGGGTGGTTTTAGTGGAATGAATTCGGGTCACACAACTTCATTGTAAAAGGAAACAGATGGTACATCTGCTGCCTCACATGCAGGGCTGCATATAGGGGCGGCCAAAGAGGCCACTGCTTAAGTTCCTTCACCCTAGAGAGTGTTTTTTAGTTGAAATGATTTATAATCTAATTGACACAGTGCTACCACGATGCAATTGCACATTTTGTAACAATAGTTTCATATTAACATAACTTTCAAGATCTTGAACCATTTGACTGCAACATTTGTATTCATTTTATGCTAGAATTGAACCCCCTAATGAATTAGTTCATTGTTGATTAAGGCTAATTAAAATTATTCATTTGAGTCTTTTGATACAGGAAATCATTTTTTTATTCCCGCTCACTCCATTGGTAAAGGCTTAACTTTTATGACCATATATCCTCACATCAACCACTACACAAAGGAATCACATCTCAAGTATATATATCATGACAGTGCACACCTCGATCAAAGACATACCAATAGCTACCCATGGAATAAAAAAAGAAATAAATCTTCAAAATAATATGGAAATACAGCGGCATTGCTGCTCTTGTTTTAATGGAGGATTGGAAACGGAGCAGATCGATAACACCTTAATCATTTAGACAAATGTTGGTAGAAAATGTTTTGGTACCGTTATTTCGCAGGGCAACCAAACTGATTGAACGACCAGCAAAATTTGAGGACTTGGTTATCCTGTGGACAGCCATTAAGAGTTCTCATAATTCCTATACTGGTAACCGGAATGCTTTAATATTATTTCCCCTTTTGTTTCTTCTAAAAACCTAAATGACTCATATGTTATTTGTCTCTATGTACTGCCGCACATCCGTTACCAATAGCGAATTAATCTCGCTGAAGGATGCTAGCCCAAAGAACTGGAGCACCCCATTATACCGGAGCATTGATGCAATTAACCCCTAGCATTAAGCCTCACTGCAACACGCAACCCAAAGCCGGGAAGCCACCGGGATCTGTAGGTGATGAATGCACAATTTGCGCCCGTTCTCTTTGTGCCTTTATTCCACTCCCCACCCACACATGAAAAACTGGCACATACTGAACTCATGAATTCTACTACTGCCTAAACTTCAGGCAGATCTTTACATTTAATGGTTTTTATCTTTCTGTGGAATCAATTTGGTGATTTTTGGTCCCATAATTTGGTCAGCAGGCCATGGTGCATTTCAACAACCTCAAGAGTTTCCTTCTTTCTACATGTACTGTACTTAACATTTGGCCAATCATAGAATCAAACAGTTTTCTCTTCAAAGCCCGGGAAGGAAGCGGCCTGCCCTTTTAAATTTGTCTTTCAACTGGATTCCTTTTGTTCCTATTGAATTCGTCCACACACACACACATATGCCAGCATGATTGCAAAGAGTCCTTGAGACTTCCTCAGTTAAGGAATCAAAAATATAAATATGTGGCGGGCATGCATTACCCAAGGAAATTGTAATAAATTTAACACATTTTAAGGGGTGGGGGGAGGGTTAATCAATTTTGGACAGGTTATGAGCAGTGGTGGTGCTGTTTGCACTGGTAGGAGATTTTTGCTATCAGATTTTGTGATTATATGACCTCTGTTGACCTCAAATGACCTTAGAACTGCACCAAAAATGAAAGGTTTCAGACATACTTTGTGCAGAGATGCTACACACTACGGGTGACTTTTATAAAAGTTATCAGTTCCCCAGATATTGTAATTACAAACTTTTCAGTTTTGACCACTGCTGACCTCAAATGATTTTGGAACCTCAGTAAAAACAGTAGGGTTTATGTACAGTACTCTGTACATGGGTGCTACGTGCTAATTAGTATTGTTAACATTGCCCAGGTATCATGATTACATGGTTTCAGTGTTTGACCGTTGGTGACCACAAATGACATTGGAACTGCATAAAAAATGTGGCATTTGTAGAAGTTATCGTTCCAGTTGTCACGATTACAAGGTTTACGGGTTTCATCTGCCCCATGTGGGGAGGCGACATGATTACAAGACAATTCCAGATATGTCCAGTTTTCCCTGGTTGGAGTATTTACAAGTGAAGTCTTAGCTGTGATTTCTCTAATTCTCTAACTCTCTAATTCTCTAACTCTAATTCCACATGTAATATGAACAAGAAGGAAGTACCTGTTGATAACAATTAAAATGCAAACTGTAAAATATATATATTTTACATTGTGTAAGATGGAAACTGTGAAATCATTCCTAGAGTCACCAGGCAGAATTTGATGAGTTGTGTATTTGTCTGACCCCCTTGACCCCCTGCGGTTCATAGATCGTAACCCGAAGCCATTTCTGTTAACAGGTATCTCTACTAATCCCGACGTGATTGTGTTTTCAGGATGGTCTGTTATGAGGGACGTGCCTCTCAAAGCCGACCCTGAAGCAAGGCTTCAAGGAGAACATTTTTTGTGGTATGCTACCAATACACATGTTCTCCATTCAATAAGCAAGCCATTTCAGAGCTATATGTGATTATGGCAGGTATCGCAAAATTTAACATCATCATACATACATATAGCAGTTTACATCACAAATTATTTCAATTTTCACATTAAACCATTGATCATCAGCTCTTCTGACTTGTGTGTTAGGCTAAAGTTGCCTAGCTATATCAGAGACAACAACACAATTTTGGGACGTTGGTAGAAATAAACCCAATGTGTGACCATATTCTCAATAAGCCTAAATATGAAACAGGATGAAAGACACTGCACTTGGCATCCAAATTTCTTGTTCCATTCTCAAGTTTAAAACATAAAAGTTAAGATATCAAAGTTTAAAATGTGCAACATAAAGCTGCCATTTATCTTTAGAAAAATGGCTTGAAGCAAGTCTATGATGACATCACAGGGCTACTATGAGTGTATATTCTTTTGTATTTCTTTATAATATATTCTAGTTTATTCTCCTTCTATGGGATGCTCATTTTGTTAACATTCAATATGTGTTCAATGTGTAATATTTCAACACTGTATACCTTTCATCAATACTGTATCTACACCAATAGCTAACATGCATAGTTTCAAAAATACTCATCTCCTGTCTGCTTTTGCATTTCACTTTCATGCTCAGCCTGGTTAACTGATCATTCTCCCCCACAAAGCAAATAAAACAACTCAACACCCATGAAATCCCCCTGGGACTAACCTCCCCCCTACATAATAACCCGATGTGTTGACCAGTCTAGCCTATTCTTGGTGTAAGTTATTCACCATTTAATTAATCACGCTCTAATTATCTCCGGGGCTTCTACGGGGGTTCTACAGTACCACATGTGCAATGGCTTTTATAGGCAAATAGTTAAATTTAGCTTTGCCCTGAAGCTGAGTAAAGAAATAAGAACACATTCTCCTCTCTGCTGAATACATATTTTGTTCTGTTGCTGCATGCATCCTTTTGTTTTCTTTAACATGGAATGGAAGTAAAAAATAGATATCAAGATAAATATTGATCAATGGTGATTCAATGTTAATCCTTTCTTTTAAATCTCATTTTTAGCCAACTATGTTGATTCAACAATTTTAATTAAGCTGTGTGCTGTAGGAACTAATGTTTGCTTTTAATAAATGACTTTTACCTAGGTTTTACATATGATCAGTATTAAAATTTCACATCTGGGAATAAAATAAGTGAACCAAATCTTTGGATCATAAATTGATCCTATTTGGAGTAAAAAGCCCAGTCATGGTTGAAAATCCCATAGCCCAATCCCACGCCGTTGTTTGACACGATGGCTCTGCTACAAATTGGGGAATTTTGTAGAGATATTGATATCACATACAAACTAGAGGTGGCTGAAATAGGATTGCCACTGGTCATCCCTGCTGGGCTAGGAATCTGCCAAATGCTTAATCAGTGTATTAAAGCTGCGATTATGCAATTGTTATGAGGTAAAAGTACTTACTGTCAGACTTTGAGAATCAAAATATAAATCTATATCTCTCAATCTGCTGGTTTAATCACTCAGTACATTAATTGTCCATCCAATAAAACAACTATGTATTCTACTCATTTTGCAAATTGTAACACTCATTTAGCGACAAATGAAGCTCAGAAACACCTTTTGCGCGTTATGTTAGGCAACAAATTAAACAGATTATTGTCACTAATTGATACATGTGTGTTTTAAAAATGGCTAATGAGTTATACAAATGTTTACGTAAATCCAGATGACCATTTTAAATGCTTTAACCCCCACAAAAGGATAATAGTAACTGCAAGAGGCACACAACTCTTGCCTTGAGTATTTTAGAAATCTGCTAGACTGGTCAGCTCATTTGCTGATATACGGGGCTCCAACCAATCATTAAGAATGCATTATGAATTCCCATAACCCAATCCCTTCACCCCCCCCCCAAAAAAAAAAAAAACTAACAACACCATTGTTTGCAATTACAATTTTCTCTTATAATACTCACAGAATGCGTGATTCGGTCCTTATTCGCCACAGCATGGTCGATGGCCAGGTTCACCCCATCATCCACTGCGTGCATCACCTGCTGGAGGTCAAAGTCCACGGACATGCTCTGTCTAATCAGGTCCACTACAGAGGTCACATACTCGGTCCAGTAGATGTCCAGATCCATGAAATTACCCAAGCACCCCTTCATCACATTGAGGCAGAAACTTTGGCAAGGTCTCGCATGGGGGAGCCCTTGGCAGTACGGGCAGTACTTCATCTTGGTCAGAACCTGCCTGCATCTCACCGTCAGCGACATGTGCTCCGTCGAGTTAATCACGTCGAGCCCACTCTTTAGCGACTGTAGTAGCGCCCTCGTTAGCTTCAGTGAATTTTGCAAGCTCGCAGATAGGGCGTCGTCTTCCCGTCCAAAGGGTGCGATCACCGACCGCTCCCTGGCGAGACATTGCAGATAAATATTGCTCAACCTCCCGGTGTTCATATACGATGAATAAACATGAGAAAATAGCTCATCATAGAAGGCTTCTAGGCTCCTATGGATTTCAACGCTGTGTCCTTGAAGGTACGCTTGTAAGTCAATGAACAAGAGCTCCACAGTGCGGTGCATGTCACTGGCAAAGTTTGGGTGATTAACACCAAAATTCCGATGGATACGATCTTCTCCGAACTGTAATAAATCTTCATATTCACCTGAAGGAAGAACCAAAAAAAAAGAAAAACAAATTATGATGGTCCTGTATGATGACTGTACTGTAGTATTCTGACTGGATGTAGTGCTTCTCAGCAGGGAGAGATTTTGGATGCAATATTGGTCTTTGCACCATTCAGCACCATGGACATTTAAAAACAGTAATTACTTCCAAAGTGTTACATTAATGTAACACAAAACATTGCTATACTCTGAACATTGTCACATTAATGTAACACTGGTCTATGGTTGAAATTGTAGGTTATAAAATAGCCTATAATAATGAAAGGTGCTATATATATAACAGTGGTAACATTTTCAATTTTTTTTGGGGGGGGATGGGGGGGGAGGGAGTGGGCGG
>JAODFY010148087.1:0-11098 GCA_027580055.1 Paracaudina chilensis | reverse complement strand
TGCTGTTTGTGGTAAATGTGATAACCTCCAGCAAGGGACAACTATCTAATAACAAATCTCGTTAAGTGATTGAAGTTTTCGCATTTATCACAGTATTTGTATTATGCGTAGAACGTTCTTGCCGTATCAACCTAGCCTTATTGGTGCTTCAGTTTCCTTTGCTTGACGTCATTCTCCGTGTTCAAGTTCTGTGATAGTATGTTAGGTATCGGCCATCTTGATTGAGTAATGATGTTTTTGGTGTTAAATTGTTAATACCATGAATATTAAAGGAACACTGTAAATAAAATGCTAGATTGGCAACTTTACTTTTATTGGTAGTTCAAGTTATCTTTGGCCAACGACAGGTAACCTATACATGCCTGGAGGGGTATTACCTCTCAACTATCAGTAAAAAAATGTGAGAAATTTTCGGGCCTCCTGGTCATTGATCTAATAATCCAGATTAATTTGGTAGTTACAGTACTGTAGTTGTTATAGCATATTATTTATCGGCCATCTTGAGTAAAAATGATGTTTTTGTTATTAATACTATGAATATTATAGGAACACTGTAAATAAAATGCCATCTTGAGTAAAAATGATGTTTTTGTTATTAATACTATGAATATTATAGGAACACTGTAAATAAAATGCTAGATTGGCCACTTTACCCTACTTGGAAAAGTGTGGCGATTGCTCCCATGGATAATATCTGTGCATGGAGACTGTCTTGTTGCTGCTACTGGTTGATGAAATACCTCAAAATTTATCATTTGTAAAATTATGCTCCCTAGATGCATATTACAGGTTAAACAAATCTTTCCAGTTTTACTACAGCATTAACATACAGAGAAATCAATCCTTTTCGGAAACAATTTAATTGAGGGAAAAATCTTCACCTCATATGACCTTAAGATTTAAGTGAGGTTTTAAGCATGCTACAAAGGTTGGTGGTTGCTAGGTTACCACTTACAATAGGGTTCAGAACAAACCAGGTGGCACACAGGTGGACATTTCTTGGAATTACAATGTTGGAAAATTTTCCCTATTCAGGTCACATTAATTTTTTTCCTTTAGGAAACAATGTTTCAATGGGGGAGGGGTTTCTTCGCTAGGCAATTCGCCCCCCAACAATTATTTTGGAATGTCTTCCATATTCACTTGGAGAGTGCTGACGGAAATTATCGCTGTTGCCACGCCAAGTGTCCCACCAGTTTTGTCAAAGATTAAATTAGTACTGTAGGATCAATTACCTGATACTTTATTTTTAAGATAAGATTATGACATTTGCTTATTTATATTTAAACAATTAACATAATTAACCTAGATCCAAATTCATTCCGTCACATTCTCACTCCCTCCTCCCCCTCTCCTGGCACACTTCCCACCCCTGGCATATCCACCCCTGGCAGACACGCCACCCCTGGCTCACCCCCCCTCCTCTCATGGCACACTTCCCACCCCTGGCACACATGCCACAACTGTTTCATTTAGGCTACACGTTTTATTGACGCACTCTGCCAAATCAGTTTCCCTTCAAACTTCTAACTCAGTGCAGAAAGTGAGCTTTTCAAATTCTCAGGTACGTAGCTCTGGAGCCTTTATTAAAATACATGTATCAAAGTTCAAAAACAAGTTTGCAAAGTTTGCATTTTATTATGATGTAAAGATAAGTTAAGCAGAGATAAACACATATGTATTCCACTTATAGTTTGTTAACAGCACCCTTTTTTTGCAAGCAGTATAAGTTTAGTTGAAAGTGTTCAAAGTTCATATAATCAGCCCGAAGCATCAATCCTTTGGTAAACAATTTAGCGGTTGTTATACTTTATGTACATACTTGCATTATGGCAATTATTGTGTTGTTACAGCAGTACTGTACTTTTAAAGGGTAGTAGTCTATAGCCTTGCACTGGGAATGCAGCGTTGCATTAATTCTGTTTATTGGATTCATTTATAATCTGTCCTGGCTCTGTCATTTGAGTTAAAATTACATTCATACCTGTAGCAACTGATACAGTACTGTACATGTACAGACACACACGCTGGGATTTGTACAGTAACAAACTAATTCACAGGTATGTATGTTTATTTAACAATGTTATGCATGGTTAATACAAAAATGTTGGAATAGGTATATATAGGTACATCCCTTTTAATTTTGGGAATTTACAGGGGCGATTTTCTTCATTTAACATATAGCTTTTAGAATCTTGGGGAATTTTCTGTAGACCGCCGAAGACGGCCCAGTTTGCTGTTCAAGATCGGCCATTTCGAATATTCGCAAAGGAGCTTTCTGTATTCGTATTCGGCAGAGATCGAACGAATATCGAATATTTGGTATTTCTCAATAGCCCTAATCCCTTACACCTATTTTGGGATTGCCACTGCATGTGTTTAATGTCTGCAAACATTTTAAAAGCTGTAACAACTACCAAGTTAAAGTGGTGATCATTTTTGTGACTATACATACTGTACAGTATGAAATGTATGCACTGAGATAAGTGACCCCAAATTTAGTGAATTTCACAAACCTACCTTGGGCGAGAGTTGTTTAATACCAGTTCCACAAATGTAGTACTTAACAGCAAATGGCCAGTATTGACCAGTCTAGCAGATTTCCAACCTACCTGGGGCGAGAGTTGTTTACCACAGGTCTTCAGACATATAGATCCCTAGTAACATCAAACGAACTGACCATTCTATCAGATTTCTAGCATACTGTATGTATATATGTACAGCAAACGAAAATGACCAGTCAGGACTGCAGATTTCTAACCTACAGTGTAGTGTACTTGGGGTGAGAGCTGTTTGTAACAAGCTCCATGCATATAGAAACAGCAAACAAACTGGACTTTCTAGCATACATTGGGCTAGAGTTGCTTACAAGCTCCATACATATATTAACAGAAAACGAACTGACCAGTCTAGCAGATTTCTAGTATACCTGGGGGAACAGTCATTTACCAGCCCCATACATGTTACAGTATTAACAGCAAACGAACTGACCAGTCTTCAGATTTCTAACCTACCTGGGGCAAGACTTGTTTCAACTTCATTGAGAATTGTTTTACAAGTTCTGTTCATTTACTGTGTTATCGCTTTACCTACAATGTTGTCAATGGCAACACTTTCCTTGGCTTTAACTGTGTTACACGTACACGTCAGCCAATGCTGAGCATGTTTAAAAAGGTGTTAAAATTTGCACTGCCGATAATTTTGTGTGACCTTGCTTTGCAAAAAGCACAAAAAAGTACAGTATGATTATGAAGTGATATTAGGCCCCTTATAGTGAAATTTTAACAGAAAATATAAATAAGTTTACTATAATATATAAAATAAGCAGAATATGTGACAGAATTTTATACTGAATGCATGGCTGGATTTTGACCTTGGGGGTGCCCGGGCATTTCAGGTCAGTGGGCACCTCATACATGTATAGAAAATAAAACGGAAGGTGTATCACCACTATAGACATTGGACCGTTTATTGCATTTTTTTTCTGGGTCATTTTATATTTTTGTATAGGGAGAGAGCTCAGGGCCTCCTATATATAGTTGTTGATGTAATACTGTCAAGTTTTATATGGCACAAATGCAGGTAACTTATTTTGTCTCATTTAAATATATCTTGTTCAATCCACAGATTGTCTTGTAAACTCTCTCATGGTCTGCACATTTCATCCATTCGCTAACAGAGGTTTTATTTAATACAAGTATTGGTAACAAAGTGTCATGGTTTTTGCTCAGCGAAAATTAGCCTATATATGTATAGGACACAAAGCATGCCTATTTGCGGAGTATCTCTGAAGCCTTACGTGACACTCATATGGTACTTAGCATCACCTTTCAGAAACAAATGCAATGTCTATCTCTCAGTTATTCTTGTGTTTTAATATTTTTCTTTTTTGTGCACATTGTATGCTCCACAGCCTGCAGCTGTTCATTTCACCCATTTGTTTATATAAAACACAGATTATAGTTTTGAAACTTGTACTGATAATGAAGTATTGAATCATGGTCAATGGTTTCCTTCAGCAAATGATAATAGCCTATGCTTAGGACCCAAGGCAAGCCTATAAGCTCATTAAGCTGTATTGGTATAGCCTAACGTGACAATCAAATTAAACATTACCCTACAGCAGTGACCCGTAACCTTTTTCATCTCATTCCCCCTCTCCAATCCGTGACCAGACGACTCCCCCCCCCCCCTCGGGACAATTCCACTGGACATTTCCCATCCAGACATTCCCCCTGGATAATTGAGTTTTATTGGGGGGTGGGGTTAGGGTCAGTGGTTAGGGTGGGAGGGAAGAGGGGGGAGATGTCCTAAAACCCTCCAATCAGCCATCCTAGGTATTTCCCCTCCTATATAACAAAAGTTGTTTCTCCATAGTTCACATTCACACTTGTCCTGGTACGCTGGTACCGTTACCATCCTATGGTTCATTACTGTCACCACAGTGTTAGATCTTCGGACTCTGGAGCTAGTAATCTTACAGAACTAGAATGAATCATTAAAGAAAATATGAAACCCTGCAGCCAATATTTACCTCCCTGAGATGGTATTACCCCCCAGGGGGTGAAACCCCACCCCTCCCCAGTTAAGAACCACTGCCCCCTACAGAAACAAATCCAACATCTCTCTTTGATTAATCTCACATTTAATTATTTCTCTTCTGTTTGCAGACCAGAAGTGTCAGAATTAATCAGAGGACCAATTCCCTATATATACCGGAGGCTAACCACTGAACGAGTGGTACGGTTTGAGATGAACTAGAGACACCCCTTC
Source organism: Paracaudina chilensis (assembly GCA_027580055.1). Classification (NCBI taxonomy): domain Eukaryota; kingdom Metazoa; phylum Echinodermata; class Holothuroidea; order Molpadida; family Caudinidae; genus Paracaudina; species Paracaudina chilensis. The sequence continues at coordinate 6,325 of JAODFY010148087.1, read as the reverse complement.
TACCAAGATGAGCGACACAGGACTAGATGAGGATGGGAACCGCATCTTTACTATCCGGCTACCCAACGGCAAATCCGTGGAGGCAACGGTTGATCCTAGGTATACAGTGCTCAGTATAATTGGTTCAGTATTACTTAAAGTACAGTATATTCTCCGCATACCACAATTAAATAAATAAATACTATTCACAGCACTAAGGACTACATGTATTATAATACCCCGTCACTGATACAATTAGCATTTCCGACCGAACTAGCAAATCAAATCGCCATCCTTTTCCCTCTGTTCAAACAGCTTCCACATGGGAAAGTGATATCTAGATCAATCGGAAAGGCTAATTGTATTAGTGACGGGGTAAAGTTATAGTCCCCTCGTGAATACCCAGTAAATTTTGGGCAGTACATGGGCTGAAATCCTAGACACATTGGCCTTTTTCTCACTTGTGTGGGGCTGGGGGACAGTGGTGATATGCAAGCAGATCAACTCCGTACCAGAGGACAGCTCACAAACTCAGGATCTGTAATCTTGATCCTCTTTTTGAATAGTTGCTTCTCTCTTTAGCACAATTCTTCAATCAATCTGCCAATTTGGTTTATTTAGAGTATAATTAAAATCTGCCAGTTGTCATCTATTTTGCCAATTCACATATCTACCAATTTGCTGCCAAATTTGCCAATTCCTGTCGAACAATCTGCCAGTTTGGTTTATTTAGGGTATAATTAAATTCTGCCAGTTGACATCTAACAATTTGCCAATTCACATATATATAACAATTTTCCACATTTGCAGTCTAACAATCTGCCACTTTGCATCAAACAATCTAACAATTTGCATATATACGGTATAAACAATCTGCCAATTTGGTTCATGTTGGGTATAATTTATTTGTCATCTCAGCCTCTCTGTGTTATAATAAACAGCTGATCACGATCTGTCTGCCAAATAGAAACTATGCTTAGGGTCGCCACCTGGAATGTGATTTACGCTAGACCAAGTATCAGGTGGATAAGACCTACGATTATAAATTCATAATAAAAGTAGATTAAAATAGACAATACTGCAAATAGACCAACATTGTTTAATGTTTTATTGATTTATAGTGTATTTGCTGTGGGACACCCTAGATGTGATTCCTGGTTGTAAATTTATAGTCAGTTGTAAAATTAGGCTTACTAGCAGTGGGCTGTTTGGTGATATAGTACAGGTCTGTAAAAAATTGCTTCAATTGGTTGACAAATTTATGCACCATTCTGAAGACTAAAAAAACGCCCTACAATTGTTTAAAAATTGTTTAAAAGCCCCAAAATCATGCGATTGTAATTGCAAAAATAACACAATAAAAGAATGCAATTATATTATGTGGGTGCTGGTCCCACCCTTCGCATGAGAAACAATCCTATTCATGCATTGTTTAATTGCCTGTACCAAAGCCATGCTTCAGTTCTTTTCCTGAATTGTCAATATTCAAGTAAATAATTTTTTTTAAATAAAATGTGACCAAGTGCGTGGGACCTATGTTGTGAAATGATTATATAGCTGTACTGTACATTACATTATATCAGTGTTTAATGCACCAAAGTTAATTAGGGTTTACTTTTAACGATTTTGTCATCGTTATACCACATCATATATATATATATAGTATGACTATGTAAGAAAAATTCATAATTTGCAACAAAATTTAACCGATATTCTTCAAAGAGACAAATAATTAGTATACCGCCTCAGTAGGTGATATCTACACTGTAGGCCTATAGTGTGGCCAAAAGTTTGGGAAAAAATGCAACATTCAGACAGTTGTGGCCTCATTTCTTCGCAAATACATGTACATGTAGGGCGATTTACGATGTGAAAGATCCAGGGAGTCTTTTAATCGTAACTAGCAAGGGAAACGAATGGCAAAATCTCAAAATGGCAAAAGCAATGCAACAAGCATATTTTCACAAACTTTGTATGATACACAAATGTATGTACACAATGCATTCACAACACATCTGCTGTTTTGCAGTGATTGAGGGAAAACTGCAGCAATCACTCATACATTTTAATAGCATGTGGCCTAAATTCATATATGTAAAATTGTTGAATCAACACAGTTTGTTATAAATAAGTATCAGAAGGAAGGGCACACAGTTGGGATTTCCTTTTGTATCGCATGTAAATGATGTGAAATAATTTTCTGATTCCTTTAATTTCTTGACGAACATGACGTATCCTACAATATGTAGTCGCTTTTTAGTGTGTAATTAAATGTGTGTATGCCTTGTTTGTACCATTGTAGATTACCCACAACCTGTTGCACTCAACAAAGTCTGTAAAAAGGATTATTCCTGCCACGTTATTTCTGCTACAGCTGTATCCGCTCTAAACGAACGCACCTTAAAAGGCTCATCAATTTTATGGATACGATGGATAATTTGGACATTTAATGAGAATTAGCTACATAACTCTTTCAGGATTCATCTCCTTGGTATGCAGTGTTAATTAGCCTTAATTAGTTAGTCATTTATAAATACCCTCTGTATATTATATTGACATAAAAGATTTTAGTCCTGGGAGGCTGGGACTCATGGGATTTGATGCATATGGCCCGGTTGATCTCTAAGTGGTCAAAACCGGTTTTGACCGGTTTAAACCGGTCAAAACTAAAAATTACAGTTTTGAACACTACACATACAGTACTGTAAATGTAAAGTAAAACAAACCTTGGATTTGGGGTATGACTTTGAAAAACAATTCACAAGAACACCTACTTGATGATGTAATTTTCATCAGTACTGTATTTTACCGGATCAAGAATAGGTACAACACAAATGAACAGGGCCATGTACTAGGAAATTAGTACTAGAATTCTTTACAATACACATATACCCTGTATATGATATATCATTTGCTCCAAGCATTTAATGAAGTTGAAAACAGTAAAATCGTTGACAGTTAAACTTTCCAATTCAGTTGAAAAGCAAACCAATTTATGCACAAAAAGGGTTTTGACCAGTTTTTACCACTTTAAGGTGGTCAAAACTTCACGGTTTAAACCAGGTTTAAACGGTTTACACCAGGTGGTTTTAACTAACTTTAATCAACCCTGGCTTATACTGTATGGTAACCCTGCTTCAGGTGGATGCAGTATTATTTATAATTAAAGAAAAATTGAAAATACCTGAAATACCTCGGACAGTTTAATTAAATACTTATTATATGCCAATACTTGAACAGCAAAAGAAACAATATTAGTCATTACACTGTACACATTTGCATTAACCCTTCTTGTGTGTCCATCATTCATTAAGTTTAATAATAGCCTGCAAACAATTTTATTATCATGAAGATTTATAGGTTATAGGGTTTGTCAGAGTTTAACAGTCCAATGTTCATTTTAATCAAGGACCTACAATCTTCCACAATAATAATAAAGGGACATACATGTAGTTGGAGTTAAGTGGAAGTGCCTGACTTCCAATCTCCTCACTGCCCAACTCCCCCCCCCCTCCTCATGCAATGTTGGGGTCTCCAGAAATCTTTCTTCAACATTGATATTGGGGAGCAGGGAGAATGAGCTTTTTGTCCCATCTCATTTCGTCAAAGATTGTAACCTTATACAAAGTACATACAGTATATATGTATGTTACGATATACAGTACTGTTCCATCCCACTCGTGTTAAATCTCATCCCAAATCGGTCCCCAACATTTTCCCCCGCCGCTGAAATACTTTTCCCCCGCTAGTGAATTCTACCCAAACAGGTTTCGGTTGAAGTTGAATGGAAAAACATAACCAGCGGCACATATCTGTTCAAGAAACGGTGGGATGAAAGGCCCCACAGCAGATATTTACTGTGTGAATGTTAATGTGAAGTTAATGTTAATGTTAATGTGAATGTAAAGTTAGTGGGAGTATCTTCAAAAAGCGTGGGTATATATGCGTGTATGTATATAGTGTACTGTGTTGTAGCTGTGCTGGTCGGCGCTGGCCGGGCATAATTAACCGGCATTAGTGCTTGTCGACCAAAACTTGAAGTAAAATAAGCATCCTACCGACTGCCACTCAAGATTACTACTGAACGGCACAGATACAAGAATATTGAAAAATTACATTGAGAAAGGGCAAAATAGGACCCTGCAAAACACATTTAAGCAATTGATACAAAACACTGAAAACAGCAAAAACTTTCAAAATTATATACATATTATTTTACTGTTACATATATCTAGGTTAACATACAAGTGATTTGTACTTGTATATTTATGAATTAGAATATGATATGTGTGCGAACGGGACTTGCTTTATAGTTCGGCATCGTCTGTCCACCCACCCATGGAATTACCCGATGCTTGTTTTGATTTAACCATCACCAAATTTTCTCTTGCTACTACAGTGTATTTATACATACCCCTGGATCGACCATTAAGGGGAAAAACCCATCGACTTGCACACCAAATTAGTTCCTCATAAACTCCCTTACCTCTGACCCCTAAAACTCATCTCATCCTAGTTTTAGACAGTGGAGAACAAGATAAGGCTATTTACGATAATATAATTATGCTTTATAGAAATGGTAGTTAAAATATGTTAAAGGGAAACCTTTTTTCCCCATCTTAACATCAATTTGGTTCTTTCCTATCAAACAAACGGTCTCACCTTCAATATGAATGGCCAGCAGTCTGGACGTTACCCACCCCTGTTGTAAAGGCTCTTCAGAATCCTGCTTTGCTATTCCTAAATACTCCAATAATAGCCATGTTTATTTTTTTTAATTTTATTTTTTCAGCATTAAGATGATGGATCTGGTCATATCAATTGCAACCAATAATAAACTGAATCAGCCTACAGCCTACCAGATAGCCCAGCCCTCAAAGTACAAAGGGAGACCACCAAATATTGTAAGTACTTGCCCTGAATTGAAGTGATGGAGTTTTATTATATATCCATAAAAGCTCAGTTTCATTTTGCATTACTTTGCCCAGGTTTTATTGAACAACACTTCAGGTGTTGGCAAACAATGTGCTTGGGGCTCTTATCTATCTCCATGATTACAATATAAAGTATAGCGAATTACTTGGGGTTAATAGCACACACAGTCTGCCCTCATATAAACCAGTCTGCATTCCCTATCTTGCCTTATATAGCATTTCTGGCATAATCATTCCATTCAGTAGTGGTCACCCTGCATTGTCATCATCCCTATCAGCCAGCCAACTGGTGTTGGTTTATAGTTTTGTAATTCTGGCATTTTGTAGGATTTTGAGAAGTGAGTAGTTTTTCAGCACTTTTTTGTGTGGGAAAGTGTTTTCTGGACATTGTTTTTCACGGAAATCATGTTGTCTAGGCCTACATGTATGCAGATTACCAAAGAGACCATTACAGTGGCTCATACAGGAACATTATCGGCCATCACGGGACCCATTAAAAAAAACGAGTCACCGAGGATGCCCACTCATCCCTGGAATGGTGGTTTGGCCGAGCCAACTACTGCCAACAATCTCACATCAACTGCTTTGTTTGGTGATAATTAGCCTATACCTATTGGTATACCGTATGTATCGCACAGTATTTGTAGAGCCTAATAGATTGTTAAAGGCTTACAACTCTTAATTGGCACGAACAGGCTTGAAATCTGCTCGACTAATTTGCGGTCAGCTATAAATTTGCTGTTATGTATTAGGCTTCGACCAATCACAAATTTAAATGGGGGGAGGTTTGTGAAATTTACTTGTATATCATACCTTTAAAGCAATATAAAATCAGTTTATTTTTAACGATTTTGTCATCATTATGTCGCATCATAATGCATATAAAGTGTGACAATACAGTTTATGACAGATCCATAATTTGCAACAAAACTTTATACCAATATTCTTCAAAAAGACGATTAATGTTATATATATACCCTTCATTAGGTGATATATCTACACAAGTCTAGTTCTGTGGAAAAGTTTGGCGATAAAGTGTGCAACACTCAACAATTATGGCCTAATGTCTTCGCAAATAGGGTGATTTGCGATGTGAATGATCCAAGGAGTCTTTTAATCATAACTTTCAAGGGAAACGATTGACAAAATCTCAAAAGGGTAACGTTCATGGCTCAAACACTGGTTATTGCTTTTAACAAGGATTATTTTGTCCAACATTAGAACCAATTTGTTGTTGTTATTGTTGTCACTTTCCCATCCTAGCTAGATGTCATTTCATGTCTCTTATTAATTATAAATGTTGTTACCGATTACAATGAAGAAATGATGAGCACAAACTTTTAAATTTTACATAATTTAGATAATGCCTCTCTCTTCTCTTCCAGTATACGCCGAGTCAGTCTGCTGCGGAA
>JAODFY010147976.1:0-11101 GCA_027580055.1 Paracaudina chilensis | reverse complement strand
CATTTCAGCAAGTCTGTTAATGACTGTTATATTATGTACCACAGGTACTATGCTTTGACAAGAGCACAAATTGTGTTGTCATTCCTTGCCTAATCCTTTTCTATTCTATTCATTTGCTTATATCTGTATGTGTTATCATATTAACAAATTTTTGCTGTTTTGCATGATGTTGACCTTAGATGAGATGACCTTTGACCCCACCCAAAAGAATATCAATTTTGTACTTACTAAGAAAGACATACATAGCACTTATTAGCCTAATTCAAATTGACAGTGTCAAGTTATGGTGTTTAAACTGTTTTCACTGTTTGACCTATGTTGAGGCAACTTAAAAGTTTGTGTGTACCATGCCACAATTGTTCAGCCTTTCTTCATGAGGTGATGCTCCCGTTAAAATTCTAATCAAACATAGCATCTGGTACCTGGTACTGCCAGAACTATTATTGTCATCAAGATCTGGGGATGGTTAACATCAGTTAGTGTGTCATGCAGTGTGGCATTGCTGGCACACCACACCAGAATTGTTAATCTGGTTGGGTGTTTTCAAGCACCATTTTAGAGGCAGTGTCACAGCATGTTATTAAATTAAACATTTTATATCTCAGATGAGAGTGGAACCAATGGGTGTCCTCTTTTTATTTCTCTGTCACATATATATCGTTTGGTATGTGACGTGTTGTGACCTCTTTAATGATCCAAGCACATGACCGATCAGAGCTATTTATCAATGCAATGCTGCCAGGTAGTACCTCTTAGCATGCTGCTGCCGGAGGTCCCAGAACTGCAAGGTGTCGTCCCAACCTCCAGATACAAACTCGTTGGTTTCTTTGGGGTGGAACTTGACCGTAAAGACTCTGCAGCGATGACCGTCCATGAGATCTCGGGACATGCTGGAAGAACACAATTATAGATACCAAACTGGCATTTTTTAAAACAAATTTAATCACAATAAAATATCATGAAATATATAGAAACTGAAAAAATAATACAAAACTCTTAACACATATATATAAACTTGCTCATTTTGGCACCTGTTTTGAGACTTGTTGGAGACATTGCTGAATGGTCATGTGACCGCCAGATCAACCTTGTGATGGCATTGATATGAGTCCCAGTCCAATCCATATACACACTGCACTAAGCATACTACAATTTAACAATATTATTTAATTTCTAATTGATGTATATTTTGTGTAATGACGTTGAATTCTATTGTAGGAGGCTGGTATTAAACAGAGGATGAGCAAGTGTTATTTGTTCTGCTTTCTGAATGGATATATTAATGCAAAACATGGCAGCGGATTGTGCTTTTGTGAAACAATTTTGTAACGGCTAATGCTAGGCCTATGTGGATCTATTAGGCACAAAACATTATATTAGCGTTATACGTTAACTTTAATGTGTGCATCTTTGCATTTCAGAAATTGCCTAGGCCTACCTCTTCAAGTAATGACCCCCCCCCCCCAAAAAAAAAAAAAAAAAATTAAAAATAAGACAATGTTTTAGAATGCATGTTTTGGGATTATACTTTATTCATGTAGAGGGACCTGTTGTGGCCCTGAGAAGTCATCATAGACTTAATTCAAGTTAATTTTTCCGCAATTACGGCAACCTTCATATCACTGAAAATGCACATTTTAAATAGTGATTAACTCGAGAATGGAACAAGATGTTTGGCTGCTGATTGCAACATCTTGTTATCTTTTTTATTTTCTTACATATAAGCTAAGTTTACCTATTGGGTTTGATTAATATCCTTTAATGAATGGGTATAAATATGCTACATTTTAAATATTGTGACTGCAAGTGAGTAGAGGATATACTCAATGACTACTGGTTACTGTTAATCGTTCCCCAACACACACACCCCCATGAGGTTTGGTGATATGTGATAAATAACCTATGTTAGTTGATACCCCCCACCCCCAACCTGGCAACCCTACATAGTGACTGCCAACAGTAGCAATGTCAGGCTAAAATGAACATCACTTTATTTTAATGAGGAATTCTGTGTTGCCACCAAAGAGTATTAAATGGCTTCATCTTGTACTAATTTGCATAATTTGCCATTTGGTATTTTTCAGACATTTCTGACCAGATTGTAAGTATACTACCTCGGTTGACATTCTTGAAGTTTGGTCTTAGTTGAAGTGTCGTAGATGGAGATCTTGTCATCGGAACCAGCTGTGACGAAGACATCTCCGCCTTTCTTGAAGGAAGCTGTGAGTGTCTGTCGGGGTTCATGGATGGTGTGGAGGCACTGGCCGCTGGAAACATGCCAGAGTTTTACAATACCCGAGGCATCTGGCGGTGAAAGGAAAACGGCCGATGAACGGAAGGGGGGTTTCAAACACTTATACAGTCAAATATTTTAGAAATCTCAGTGCTAAATATTAGTTATATTAGAATACGCAAACCCTTGTCACTTTAAATTAATGCAATTTTCCTTGTTGCATGCTGTGATTACATTGCCCCTAAAACAGTGCTTGAAAACACCCCACTAGATCAAAGATACTGGTGGGGTGTCCCAGCTATGCCATACTGACCACAATTGAAGCCCATGGAATCCTAATTGAGAGAATGCCAATAAATCATGCCACTGGCTGTCAAGAATTTAAAAACACCATCTCCAGATCTTTGTGACACATGTAAACAAAAATAGTTCTGGCAGCGGTAAATCACTTTAATAACATGACCTGTGCTAGATGCTCTGTTAAGTGTATCCAGTATGCTTCCAGAATCGTACAAAGTTTTAATGGGAGTGTCACTAGCTCATGCATGAGTGCAATGGCCGGTATAGGGTTTGCTTTTGGGGAAACTGTTAAGCCTTATATGCATGAATACTTGGGGGGGGGGGAATGGTAGAAGAATTGCAATTCTTACATGAGATGCCCATTACCAATTGTGTGAAATACATATATATATATATATGTATATATATATTTTGTATATATGAATATATATCAGTTTTGTCAATATATCACAATAATACTACAATTTATTTCAGTTGAAGCTATTGGGAAACTAGGTATTTTGTCATTCATCCAATCTGACAATCTCCACCTGCCCAACAACCTTCAAAGTTTGATCATATGACATTAATGTATGTCTTTAATACCAATGTGATCATATCCCATATAAACTAGCAAGCTATTTTATATGAATGGACATTTAAGGCTTTTGTTTAGTACAGGCTTCTGATACATTTTACATATAGGCAATATGGGTGTTAATAAAGTAAATTAAGCTTTATACATTTTCACAAATATGAGTCATCAAAATATGGTTTAAAATTGAGTAATATTGATGTGTGGAAATATTAATGTGCAGATTTTGTTCCGCTTTAAGCACCACATTAGTACTGTATATTCTAAAACAGATTGTTAGGTTGGATTGTGGTTCAATTCTAGATGTTAATTGCTTTATGTCTTACATTGTAACCGATTAGAATGAGGAAATTATGTGGGGGTATTTTACGTTTTTTAAGAGAATATAGGCCAGTGAAAAACAAAACTGTCTGCATGGTAAGGAGTAGTATGAAAAAGCATGGGAAATATAAAGAATAACAAAGACTTTTTCCATCCCAAGTGAGCTGAAGGCATTACTAATGTTGCCAGATGTTTCAACCAAAAAGTAAATATCAAAGGGATTTCAAGAATCAACAACCAAAAATGCTATTGTAAATGATGGGATTTCACCATGCATTAAGTGTATATATACATAGTTTTTCCTCTCTTTTTTTTATCACAAATTTTATCATTTTCCACTGGACTATTGTTTTAAATATTTTTGGATGAACTACTTACATGTTGCAAGGAGTATGTTGATGGATTTATCTTCATCTGTGTGCATCTTAAAATTAAGGCTGGTGCAGGGCAGGTACACTTGACATATGTCATCGTCTATTAAACTATACAGAGCGGCACCACTCTCGGCTGAATAGATCTGTGTATAAACCATGAAAGGAATCAACTTTAATCAAGGGGAAATTAATTGAATCTGTATTAACAGCAAAAACCTTATAGGAACAGCCATATATACAAGACCAATTATGAAAGCCCTTACCCCCAAAAGAATTCCAACCCAGAATCTTCATGGACACCATAAATGTTACTGAGATCAAATTTCATTGTTATTTGGCAATGTGTCATTCTTCCTCTACTCAACAATACCAAGTATGAAGCTGATTGGATTTGGATATACAGTATATGGTTGATATAAGAATTATATATCCATGTCATGAACAACAAAAACAATTATCATGGGGCAACTACTGTACCTAACCCATAGGAGGACATATTGGTCCAACATGCCATAGTTTTAATGTATGTAGATATCATGTTGATGAGCATGTTGTAAAATCTCACATATATACCAAACACCAAAATTATATATGTTTACTCAGCATTCGGCATCATTACCAAAAATGGGATCACCTTGAATATATATAGGAATTCCTACCCTTATTGTTCCTTCCACTAAACCGACTGCAAGCAGAGTTCCGTTTTCATTGTAACTGCAACACATAACTTCTTCTGGACATTCTCTGAAATTGAGATGGATGTAATATTTTGTTTAAAAATCCATTATGATGTAACAATATGAGGAATGAGGTTTGTGTGTGTGTGTGTTAACAATGGCTTTGTGTATCATTAATGCTTGAGTTGGAATCATTTGAACAATTAAATTAATATAATTGGAAACAAGGGTGCATTCCTTACACTATATTCCAAAGATCTTCATCATAGCTGATTTCGCAGCAGCAAAATAGAGGTAACTGGGATTTGCAGAGCCACATGTGTGAAACAAATTTTTCTAATTAAGTTAGGTAGGACATGGGTCGCTTTAGTGGATCCACATACCGTATTTACTCTATTAAACGCCCCTGGGGCATGAATTTTTAATTAGAGTGGTTTTTACCAGCAGTAAAAGTTTATTAGAGTGGAATTTACCAGCAATGAAGCAGTACAGATTCACGGCAATCGCAGGATGTAATATTTTAGCATACGTGATTGACATTGACAAAAATTTAGCAGAAACATTCTTTTGCGGCAGGATATGGGACTTGATGAGATTACGTGGCAATGAGGTAGGACTATTTCATTTTCATTTTACTCTGTTCTCTCAGGAATCCACAATTTCACTAGGCCCCTACATGCATGATGTGACAAAAAAAATCAAGGTGGGCATTTATTAGAGAGGGGGCATTTAATGGAGTAAATTTATGGTAGGCTATATTTTGTGACTCAGACATTGGAAAAAATACCTCTAGGTCTAGGCCTAGGTACGGGAATATTCTTCTTACACAGTAAATGAAATCTTAAGATTTCCTTCAGAAGATGGTTGACGGGCCGGTTTCCCTTGTGATTCCTCTTTGGCACGTGAGCTCAACGGTACACTCCACGCAGTACTTGTTGTGCTTGGCCTACGGAGAGATTCGTTACCTTCGTTATCTGCCGTGTCCATCGTAATTCTGGGCCTCAAAATGCCCGCGGCGCCTGTTCCAAACATCTTACAAATATTTTCTTGGCAGACGTCTGATAATATCAATTTGTCCCTAACATGAAAAGGTCAATGTTTTCAAAATTAAAGGTTACAAAAGTGCTCAAACAACACTGTTTTATCGCCGCCTATCTAACATTAATGCTGAAGGAATTTGCAGTTTGCACAGAACTTTATCATAGCAACATAACGCTTTTCCCCACGTAGGCGCTTATGGCAGGCCGTTTTACCATTATAACTCGCAATTTTACTTAATTAAGTGGAATACATAAATTTCACTTAATGGAGTTCAATTCCACTTAAGTAGAATACTATTTTACTTAAGTGGAATTCAATTTCATTTTAGTGGAATTGTATTCTAATTAAGTGGAATTGTATTTTATTTAAGTGGAATATTGTATATTTTCTTTAAGTGAAATTGTTCTTCACTTAAGTAGAATGCTATTTCACTTAATTGAAATATGATTGGCTAGTCTATTTCACTTAAATGGAATGCGATTGGTTGCAGTCTATTTTACTTAGGCCTAAGTGAAATTTGATTGGCTAAGGTCGTTGAAAGGTCCTGAATGCAGGCCGGGGGCGTAGCTAGACCACTTCTTGTAGGGGTGTGAGATCCATTTTGCCGACTACCCAAAACGAGGCAATAACGACTATCTTAGTGCAGCGTCACCATTGGTGGGCGCGTATGTGTATGACATTGTGTGCACATGTCGGAACGCATTAATAAATTATAAAGTCTCGAATGTTTTCATCAGTGATCGAGTGAAAATCGTTTCTATCCCCATGCACCCTTCCCCTCCTCCCCTCTTTCTCCCTCTCTCTCCACCTCTCTCCACCTCTCTCTCTCTTTCCCCTTTTCCTTTTTTGCCGACTGCTCGCTGTGTGCCGACTGATCTACCTGCCAGGGGGTGTCAAACCCCCCATAGCTACGGCCCTGCCTGAATGAAAACTTAACTGCGAACCGATGGCTAGTCGGCGACGCTATTTTACATACTCATATATTAAGTCACTCACGCGTTCTCATGTGACCTGGACCAGTCGCTTCGCCGCAAAACAAGTTCGCCGCAAGTGTAAAGTTCGCAGCAGGTTAAGTTCGCCGAAAGTAAGTTCGCCGCAGATAATAAAGTTCGTCGCACGAGACTATTATTACATGGCAACTAAAAATTATATATTTTTTTATTTATATTCCACCAAGAAAGTAGGGTCACAACACTTTAGCTCTGTGGTGTCAGACTTTGTTTATCAATATAACAAATCTCATATGTGTGGACCGAACTTGTTTTGTGGCGAACTGACATGTTTCCATCTATATTAATTGTAACATGCCGCACATGTATATAATTATGTATTCGATTAACCTAGTTATTGTTTGATTTACCTAATTATTGTAGTAAAGATTTATATATTTGTTTGTTTATATAATGAAGTAGCTCTGGGTACGTGCCGTGGCAATATTTCCTTGTAGGCCTATACGGGCGTACTCTACGTACCCAATTGTGTGCGTATCTGTCTACGTGCGTATGTACGTACGTGCATAAGTGCACACGTACGTAGGCCCTACTTATGTGTAAGTGCACACGTACGTAGGCCTACTTATTTATGTATGTGTATATACATATCTACGTATCACCTTGTCCTATATATCTGGCAGATTGTACTGTATAGCCTACTCTTAGCTCTTCAATGTTGTGTCCCTTACATTCAAATCGTTTGTGAGCCGGTAAGTTTGGGCTGACTTTTGACCACGTCCACGGCTTGCTTGATAAACCAATGAGAAGGCCCAATTGAATATATTAGCCAATATGAATTAGGGGAAGGTATTTGGTAGTATTTTGAGAGCATATATATAATGGTAGTTTTTGCATGTTTCGAGGTAGGCTTGGTGCAGTCTCTATTTTATTTCTATTTTAAGTTCTGGATTGCTTGTCAGCCGCTGACTGGCCGGAATAAATTGATTCGACAACAAACATCTCTTGTCCGTTAAAACTTTTGAGTTCTGCCCTCACAACGATCACGTACGCACTGCAAACCAATCGCTCGGCGCGGTACAAAATTATCGCAGTAGCCAAGTACAGTCAGTCGTGATAAGCTCGTGCAGGGAATTAAACATATATTCACCACCTATGCATATGCACTATGTATGTGCGGCGAACTTGAACCTGCGGCGAGCATTACCTGAGGTGAACTTTTACCTGCGGGGAACTTTATTATCTGCGGCGAACGTTTCCTTCGGGCGAACTGACCGCTTTCCTTCTGTTTATATTGTTAATACAGTGGTAGCGATGAGATATAAGGAACTCCATGAATTGCTCTCTTGTTTATTTTTGTCATGATGGTAGGACATATTGGCCGCGCACTTAACAACACATTGCTTAATACCACAAAAAAATAATGTTAGCGCGTATTAACCGCCTTGTGTCATTGTGCGCGAAATTAGGTATATCATATCCACTATACATAAATTTGCATTTGTTTGATAGTTTGACACAAACTCAGGAAAACTTTGATAGGGCATTGGTCTAGGCCTATATGAGTTTCGTTGGATAAACAGTTCTAGTTATTTTTTTTAAGTTCCTGTCTAATTAAAGAATCATAGTTGGAGACGTTCATCATATGTGTGTACGTAAAATACTAACGTGAGATTAGTCTAACTAGTTACAACGTTAGACCTACTTACGCGAAATAACTGCATGCATGTTTCACTGATCTCTCTATCATTGTAAAATGTAAGCTAGGCCCCTAATGCTTCGTTCCATTTATCTTGTGTTTACGTGTATCTTTATGTTTTATGCCTTCACACCTTTCAAAATTTAGAGTTTCATACGAATTATGAAGTTTACTAACTGTACTACTGGTCGCAATTTCAACATTATTTGACCAGTCGAGTAGTGAAGTGAAGTTGTTATCAAATTCTCACTTCATGACCCATGTTCACGAGTTCCTTGCAAAATGGTATGACCTAGGATGCTGTGTTTACTTCAGAGAGGCATTTGTAAAAATCTTCAGTGGTATATACCTGTGTGCAGTGCATGCCAAAAATATGTATTTGCCCCAAAGCAACAAGCTATTTTCTTCTAGTGGTGCCACTGTTTTTGGTGGGAGCATGGCCTATCGGTAGAGTGTCTAACTGGCTTTCCGGAGGTCCAGGGTTCAAATCTCAAGCTGACCTGTTTAGACTACTCCGTCGAAGCTGTACTGCAGTTGTTGATGGGGGTTGCCCACCTCAGGTTGTTTGGCACAGCTGTCTGGCACGATCATATCTGGCAGTCTGGGATTTCTCTGGTACAGGGTCTTTCATGAGGACAGATGTCCTTCCTGATCCTTGATCTACTAAACTATATACTGTACCTGTGCACTTAGTGTGCAAAACTTGTTGCACCCCCTGAGGCATGTGTACCGCCACATGTCCCCTAAGCTGAACATTTCTTGCAACACCATGTAAGCCTATACTGTATTTGCTGTATGCAGACCGGCCAACCTGTCGTGTACAAAAAAAGGGAGATTAGGGAAAAAATATAGGGAGATTAGGGAAAAAATAGGGAGATTTGCAAAACCCAACTGAAATAGTATGAAACAATAGAGCAACATGTTTGTGGGCATTATACAATGCAGGATTTTAGTAAATATCACAAACTTGTTCGGGCACATTGCATCTAGCTGTAACGGAGATGCTACAGTCAGTGTTTCTTCAACCTACAACCATGTTGTCTGCTTGACAGACGCAATGTCCATGGTGCACTCCACTGCAGTTAACAGTTAGTTTAACAAATGTAAACAAACTAGCAAACGTTTCATACTCCATTAATTTTTAGTGGAAACTAATGTGCGAATTGGATTTATTTCATGTCCCAATATACAGTAATTTGGAAAGAATAATCCTAGTTTGCTGAAAACTTTGCTGAAATATTTCTTCAATGGGATGACCCCAAAACCGGGAGATTGACTCATGAAAACGGGAGGTTGTGATATTGGAGTAAAAACCGGGAGAATCCCGGTAAAACTGGGATGGCTGGCAGGTCTGTAATTATCTCACCAACCATGCATGGCCCATGTATTTTCAGCCTCTAGCCAACCAAAACTGGCATTTTACAAAAGCCATAAACAGCCATTACAAATGTTAATGGTGTCCTTAGCCATCAATTCCATACAACTATCATATATTAAAATCAATATATATATATCAATAAAATTTGTGCATATAACCAGGTTAACAGCTCACATTGAACCTATCATCTGCATACACAGATGTCTAGTAGCACCAATTAATCTCTGTTTTTCTGGTTCCATGAAGGTTGGCAGCCACAAATTTTAAATAGGCCTACAGGATTACATATGTACACACATGTAAACATGTCTTTCAATGTCCTGATAATGACTCACGGCATCAGAAACACCTGGTTTACAGCACACATTGAACCTATCATCTGCATACACAGATGTATAGTAGCACCAATTAATGTTTTCTGGTTCCATGAAGGTTGGCAGCCACAAATTTTAAATAGGCCTACAGGATATTACATATGTACACACATGCCAACATGTCTTTGAATGTCCTGACAATGACTCACAGCATCAGAAACACTGCAACGATGAGAATGTATGTTGTTTCCTAATCATGAGTGAGCAAAGTATTTATATCAATTGCACAAACATTTAAAATTTTAGATAAACCATTAAAATATTTTATTTCCCACCAACATTTCTATGACCTCATAAAATACCATACTAAATGGTCTTGTGGGGGGAGCCACACAGGATGTGCAGGTCGCATGTGGGGTGCAACTTATCCACACCTGGGTTTAAGAGAATTTTCTTGGTCAGCTGATGAGGGGAGGGGCACTCTTAGATCGACTCAAGTCTTCTATTTCCACCTGGTACCAAGTTTCAAATTCTTCCACCGACATTCCCACGACCTTCTCGCGAACGAACTGGAAGGAAAAGAATCATTGAGACTTTTTAATTACCAGGATTTTCACCAAGTGTAAACCCAATGGTCCCAGGGTTGTCAGTAAAATGTTTGTGTTAGCACATGCTAATCCTACATTGAAACCCGAGGGTCTGGGGATCGTTGATATGGCATTAGTGACAACCCTGAATATGATATCATCCAATGACATGCATCAATATGACACTGGGCCAGGGTGAAATCAGGGCCCTTTAAATCTTATTTGGTTCTGGGACTCCCAGTTGTGTTAGCATATTTTATTTCCACATAAAATCCCAAGGGCCCGGAACATTTCGAGAGAGTCCGAGGATTGTTATGGTGGCATAAGTGAACACCCTGAATATGATATCATCCAATGACATGCATCAATATAACACTGCACTATGGTGTCAATCAGGGCTGATCAAATCTTTGTTTGGTTGCACTTGGGTCATAGTGGCATGGGATGAGAGTCATAGTGGCATTTGGGTGACAGGAAGTTGGGGTAGGAGAGGATTTGGAGGCATGAGGTGGGTTGGAGGTAGGAGATGGTTGGTGGCATGGGAGAGGTTGGTGGAGGGAAAGGGGCTGAGGTCAGATCATATTTGGGTCATAGAGGCATTTGGGTGAGAGAAAGTTGCGGCAGAAGAGGATTTGTAGGCATGAGGTGGGCTG
>JAODFY010147865.1:0-11101 GCA_027580055.1 Paracaudina chilensis | reverse complement strand
AGCTTGGCGTCTATGCTCCGCAAGGAGCCTGCCGAGTTCCCGCAAGGGAGGATTAAATAAAACAAACAAACAAACAAACAAACTATATAATCACCCCTTTGGTGTATTCTTTTGTTCATGCATTTCTATACCAATTTGTACTGGTATGCGATAGTTTGTAATATTTTTGTAAAATGTAGTTTTTACAGCATTAATTGTTACTTGGAAATTCTATAGATAATTTATTTCAAGAAAAAAAAAACACTTAAATTAAATTAGAAGGAAATATACAAGCTTCTGGATTCAATGTGCAACACTGTGGTGGCAAAAATGTTGCCAGATTCTTAACGAAATTGAAAATGTGAAATGATGTCACCACCGTGTGTAGTTTGTTTCTCCTGTATCTCGTCATCTTTTGACTCTGGACTCTTCTTTTCAAAATGAAGATTGAGTTTGTAATATTTTTTCTGTAATATTTTCTCTCATAAAACAACCTGAGCCTTTTCATGCATTGTTATAATTATAGAATAAATAAAGTACTCAATCAATCGTAACATGCACTCAACAATAAAGACCAATGTGTGAGTGCATATTTTTTATTGTTTGAAATGTAAAAATGGACATTCAATATTGTTATTTCTTGATAAAATGTCTCCAAGACTGATTATTAATTAACTCTAAATAATTTTCCAGAAAAGCTGGCTTGTCATAGTTCAATTTATTGATCACAAGCAAACGGTGCGTCAAGCAATCATACTTTGCTATAACATAAATTAATGAAATTATTTTAATATTTATTTGTAGTAAAATGTACTATTTTATTAAACAGTGTCCCTCTTTAGTCGCACTTCAATTAAAAGTCCCAGTAATTTTGCTTCCATGTGTTCCATATAATGATCTCCAAACAGATGCATTATATGAATCGTTTAGAATAATATTTCTGGTATGAGATAACTTTAAATGAAAACGGTCGACAACCACTCCTAGACACAATTAAGTAATTAAGAAGTTATTTTTCAGTTAAAGCCAGATCCATTATCACTTTGGGCAACAAAGATTAGTGCTTAGGGCGGGCAACAATTGGACAATTGGCAGCATACTATATGTCACCCTAAGTTTGTCGGACACAATTTAAAAAATCCAGTGGTCGTGGTAAATTTTTGGTTTGATATAGTTGAAGGTGAAGGGGTATAATGATTATTTTGTGCAAATCATTACCATTGTATAAAATTGTGGTTTAACGTGGGAGGCGTCTAAATATATGCGCAAATCAAGGCCCCAAGTGCTAATCTAGATGACCCCATAAGGACTAAGGAAATGTTCACATAATTATCCCATATTAAATTATATTACTAATTCTATATTTTAGCTACACAATGCAAGAAACGTTCATATAATTATCCCATATTAAATTATATTACTAATTCTATATTTTAGCTACATAATGCAAGAATCGTTCATATAATTATCACATATTAACTTATATTACTATTTTTTTTTTAAAGAAATTAATTATTTCCTTATCTAAATGTATAGTGAAAAGTGTTTAGGAGTACGAAGTAACTGTAACATGGTGATTCAAGAAAAAACGTTTTATTTGTGTCTGACTACGCGCTTCAGGGACGGATATTTGTTATTTTAATTTGTGAGTATTCTTGTTTCTCAATCGTCACAATGTTACGTTTTATCCGTTGTCTTTACTCACACAGCGAATAACATTCACAATGAATCTAAGTAAATGATTTTTTAAGAAATTATCAGCAAGTATTAATCTACAAGCATGTGCAAGTTGTAATCATATTCAATCGATGCACTTTTTTATTCATTGAGTGGAAGATTAATTTTAATAATTAAATGTCTACAAAATATATCAAATATTATTAAATCTATAGAAATAAATTGATTAGGATAATTAAAACTAATATGAAGTTATTGTTAAAAAAAAAATCAAATAAGACAATATCCGAGACCACATTAGAAACAAGTGTATGCCGTATCTGAGAGTTTGAAAAGTATAGCAAAGGCTTTTTAGCTATAAAAGTATATTAAAAACATATATAATAGCTATAATAAATACAGTGAAATTCGGTTTAATTCGATCATTAGAAACAAAATAATAATCACATCTTTTGTCCAGATATATGTTTGGGTACATATATAAGCAATTATTTTTTTTATATTTTCTAAGAAATATTTATTATTAAAATGCCAAAAAAACTACCGGTTATAATAACTGGGTAAAAAAGATTCAGTTAATATAATTTTCTAAAACAAACTCATTTTTAAATGTAGAAAACGTAACTCTGCCACAGGTTTTTATTACCGGTACATTAACAAATGTTAACTTAATGTACGTATTATTTTTTAACTGCCCAAAGTCAATTCTCCAATTTATTTTCGATAATTCTAAATTGGACTTGTTTTCTGCAATTCGTAGGACATTTGTAACCAGCGATGCATGCGGCCGATCCGCTGGGCCGCCGTCACGTTTCGAGGGTTTCCACCATTTAACTCTTTTAATCTAAATGTTCAATTTATAACCTTTCTTAAATAAAGACAACAACCTCCACCCCTGTTTTGGAAAACGATCTTCGAGTCTATGTTACCCCAACCCTCCCTCTGCACCCATGCAGGAACACTGGCGGGATGATCACAGGTGGGTATGATTTGTTACCGTTCGTATCTCGCAAATTGGTGTACTTGTTTATGCCCCCCTCCCAGGATTTCCGTCCTTGCTTTGAAGGAACACTTGCATGTAACCAAATTTTCAGATTTAAACAGTTACAATGGGCTTTTCTAAGGTGGAAGGATCGAAATCGAAATAACACTTAATGTACCGGTAAAATAAAATAAATCATTGGCCAGGTGTAAGTAGCGGTGGGAATTATCCTTAAATCTTTTGTTATCCAATATAAACGTAACACTTAATGTTTTAAATATCGTGTTTTAAAGACCCGCAGTGTCCCGTAGGTTTATTTAAAACGTAGATCAATTGTAGCACATGTAATTATAACTAAAATAAATAAACGGGCAAATTTTGGAACAATCGTCTGGTTTTCCTGAAATATCGGGAATTACTCAAGAATTACTTAAATCTCAACAATAACAATGCATGCTCACCAAATTTGTATTAGGCAGGACACATGGAGAATCATAACGCATCAACGATATAGTCAAATATAAGTTTTCGTCAATATTTTTTTGGAATTGTTCTTTTGTTGAAATTTTCTCCTGTCTTGGTTTTCGTGTGGAGAATATATAACACAATAACATTTTCTTTTATATATCCATGCGAGGCAGCAGCACAAAACACTGAAAGAATCATTTCTATACCGTATCAACGTTATAGTGAATAAAAGCTTTCTTGAATATGTTGTTTGGAATTGTCCTGTGTCTCTGCGTGTGCAAGAATATAAATGTCATGATAAGAAAGTTTTTGCTGTTGCTGAAACCTCTTCGGTTGTTTTCTAACAAAGTGCTCTCGAAAGACCTCGTATAGGCTAACTTTAATTATTTATACAATAATTAAAACTTTTATCGGTGGTTCGAATTAACACAGCTAAATTGCACAGACTGGAGTTCGGTTGGTGTACTGTACTGTCACTAATTCCTCATGTCTTCTTTGAGCAGTATATTTGTTCTAATATATATATATATATATTAATTACATTACTCGCTTAATTAAAACTGCTAGAATTATTTTGAATTATCTGAATCATTTAACGTACTTTCATATTTGCTTTCTATTTTCCCTAATAACCGATCAACACTAAATTTGCCTTTATCGCTAGTCACTCGATCTTCGTTTTCTCTCTTTACCACCGTCACCGGTGATGATTTGTCAACGAAAATTTTCTGATCCATCGGCGATTCCGCTCTTGACGAAATCTTGTCTGTCTCCTCCATGGCACTCGAAGATGGCGACGCCACCTCCGCTGTACCTCTGCTCTCCGAAACGATCCTTTTCGCCGCCTGTTGATTCTCGTAACTGTGATCCTTCCTCTTTCGTTTCCGACGAAAGTTTCCGTTGTCGAACATCTTTTCGCAGTTTGGATCCAACATCCAATAGTGGCCTTTCCCGGGGTCGTTTTCCGACCGAGGGACCTTGACGAAACAGTCATTTAAGGATAGGTTATGTCTGATCGAGTTCTGCCAGCCCGCCTTGCTCTTTTTGTAAAAGGGAAAGTTTTCAGCGACATATTTGTAGATTCCGCTCAGTGTGATTTTCTTCTCAAGGGTGCTCTGTATCGCCATTGCTATGAGAGCCGAGTAAGAATACGGTGGGCGAACTAGGCGGTAAAGTTCTTGCTGCGTGTGCGGGGAGAGCCACGCGAAAGCGTCCCCGCCTGGCAGAGCCGAAGCCGGTAACCCGGCGATTTGTCCCATGGCATGACCCATAGAATGACCCAGCGGAAAGGGGTAAAGTGACGGGCATGGCGTTGATCCCGGTATACCCGCTATCGCTGACTGCACACTGGCGGCGAAATACGGTGAAGCGAGCCATAACGGTGGGAAGCCATCTGTACCACACGGTACCGGTAAGTCACAACACGACGGGGGAGCGATTCCGCGAAAAACGTGCGGGAAATGCGAAATGCTGTTAAACATCTTAGACTCACCGTACGGACAGCAAGTGGGAATCGTGCAATCTTACAAATCCAAAATGTAAATGTTTGACATAGACTAACGGTACTCCGTTAAATTGATAAAATAGCATTAGAAAACGCTTCCTTTTCAGTGAAAGTAATATCTAATTAGCTTTGCCGTACCGGTTTGTATGATTATTTCTTCTTCAATGTAGGCATACAGATTTGAGGCGTTCCGATGAAAAAATATGACGATTTGGAGGTGACAGTCTAATATTCCCACTATGCCAAAAAAGTATAGAAAATGTAACGATTTATTTAAAAAAAATCATCTGAAGCAATAGTTATAACAAAGAATACAATTAGTTCCGACTTCCGAAAAATTCGCATTCGGCAATTCTTCTTAACGTACTGAGTATGATCCGACGAAACATTACTTGCATATAAGCAAGTCTTCTTTGTTTAGATCTATAACAGAGTTCACGGCCATAACAGTTTGTGATTCCGTGTAATTTATAGTCTCACCACACATTTACCGCATCGGTAAACATTTAGGGTGTTCAAAAGTGATGTGAACTCAGTGAAGTCATAAGATGAACTAGTCACAGTTTTTGGATCTGCGCTAAATTATATTTGAATCTGTTTAAAGTTGTATCAGTTGCGGCATTCTTTTTGTCCAAATAACAAACAGATAAATAAAACAGTAACTTTATATAAGTAACCACGATAAACACAAAAACACAGAAACACACACTTGACTGCCATAACGACCTACAAAGTTACACAAAGCTGTATAAGCGCCTACGTATATCTCTGACACATTGTGGTTGCGCGGTATAGGGCGTTGTACTTTTTTCAGACAAACTTTTTCGGATTTTTCGCACGTTGTGATTGGTCCTTTTTTTCTCATGCGGGCGCGTACTTCAAAGCGGCTCGATGTTTTCTTTTAGTAAAGGTAGACAATACTTCAAGATTGGACCTCGCAAATAACAAAGGAAGATACTTCAAAGGCAGGTAAAAAAAAATCCGCGGGCATTGAACGTATATATTGACTGTTGCTGTTACGTATAGAGGTTTGTGAACATTAATAACTATATATGTTCACCTATCATGTAGAAAAGTGGTTTACGAACGATGAATACGAACGATATGTTCAACCATCATATAGAACAGAGGATTATGAGCTGACTGAACGATATGATCATCATAGGATACGGAATGTGGAAATTAACGTGTCTTTTGACCATATCATTGAACTGAAGAAGAACTGAATGAAAAGTACATTCCTTTCGTAAATTAAGAAAAAATATAAGTATTCTAGAAACAATAAATAAACAAATATAGAACATTTGAAATGGTGGGGCTTATGCGACATGTAATTTGGTAATTTGTGTGAATGTGGGACACAATCTCATAAACCGGTTAATTAAAAGGAATACGATTTTACTCGATGGTTTTAAAATGCAGAACTCGATCGTTACTCGTGACTCAGACTTTAGTATACTATAACTCTGGATTATCATGTGGTATCAGCAAAGTGTAGTAAGAACGATTACTGTCATGTACACGATAACTGGTTAATGCGTTCTTGATGTATACGGGAAATGACTTAGCTAACTACGCCCCAATTCACAGACTTCTCAACTCATTATCAAACAATTATACCCAGCGGGGTTATGGCGGAGTAATGGCTGGGCTACGAAACGCATGGAACGCCATAAAGTGTGGCATTGCTTGACCATGGTGCACTGAATTAAAACAAAATGTAGATAAAATTGATAAATTAAATTAAAGAAAATTTATGTCAATCAACATTTTCCCCTTGAGGGGGGGGGGGAGGCTGGGGATAGTTCATCCACGTTTGAATCTTTGCTGCATTCACAGCTCAATTGATAAGAAACATTGTGATTGGTTGATGAGTTTGAATTAGGATCATACGTCAGGGGTTATTTTTAGTACTTTTGGATAAACAGTTTCATTGTTTTCTTGGTTCATTTTTGGTTGTTTTCTTATTTTGGTAATTTAGATCGATCAGTTTTCTTTTTTCAGAATTTGGTTTTATTAATTGGCATTTTAATGAGACAACAAGATCGGTAAAGCGATGCGAATCTTCTTCGCTCCTAGCTCCCTGACAAGCTATGCCGGAAGCCCACGCTAAAGTCGACGGTAGTAAAAATACATTATGTGATGCTGTATAGCCTAAATGCAATTCAGAAATGATACCTTCATTTCCGTTACCAAGGTGACAAACATGGTCCGTTGTTTGTTTAGTATATTATCGTGCATTTGGTTGAGTTAACTCAATAGAATAAAATGAACACAGGCCTAGGTCTAATTACTGTTCCGCTGTGAGTTATTTAAAGGGCATCACACAATCATCATTTGAATTGAAGCGGCTATGTCGTCATAACATTATCACAAAATACGGTAAACCAGTTAACGTTTTCACTTTAATAAAGCATCTGGCAACGTTGTGACGTCGCAGATGTACCGATACATTGCATCTAGAAATATTTGTTTTTCTTTATAATTTATTTATTAGTGATTTTTTATTCCTGAAATATATTATCTTTTGAGATCATTTCAAAATTGGTATGATAAAAATCATGAAAACTATAAAGAAAATAGTTAATTTAAATTAAATATTAAAATTTAAAGTGATTAAAAAATGATAATTGTAATAGGACTTTCACCATTTCTTTCACCATTTCTTCCCAGAAAATTTGTTTTTTCACTGGATTAATTTTTAACATCTGTAGAATCTTGCCCAGAAATGTTGTTGGATTTCGACAGTTTGAACTAGAATTTGGAACATGCATTGGGGTTAGTTTTGGTTACGTTTTGACTTGTTGATTCTTTGATTTTCGTGAAATATTTTGTCATTTTTAGTTTATTTCTTAATTTTCTGGCATCACTCGTTTTTCTTTCCAAGTATTGTTACGTCATTGTTACGTCATAGTTTTCAAATTCTTTTTCGCACTCGGTGTTCAAACGTTTGAGACATCCATGCCACAACGTAAGCGAATTTTGCTTCTGTAAAAAAAAAAAATCTTCTTTTGTTTTGCACCGGAACAGCGCTTTAACCCCTGATGTAAAACTAATACTTTTAGCCCTCCTTTGATCAGCCTCAATGAAAACCAAAGACATTCCGTCATTTGGTTCATATTTACAAAAATTTGATGACGCAAAACAATAATAAAAAGTATATCGCCGTACACTGAAATTTGATATCACCTTCTTGGTTTTATCGGCAATTGTTTCTTTTTTTCCACTCTATCACCCTTTTCGGAAACAGAACCAAATCATAGAAATTTTAGGAATCCAACTCTTACAATCCACGCTTTCAATATTATGATTTTTGCAATAAATTTGTGGAAAAACAAAATAATAAAAGTAATTTTCCCTGGGGACCAATGCAATTACGATATTACACCCCACGGTACCGCCTTCGATTGTTAAAGGAGACTGTGCGGTTGGGTTTCACAGAGACTTTTCCCACGTGCTAACTATTAACGACGGAGTGAATCTCTTCCAGATTGATAAATTTAACGTTTTGCGTACGTGTTTGAAATTATTTTAGACTTGGGCAACGAGCCGTTTCGATAGTATTGTATATTTTAAGTGCACGTAACGTAGTACTATTTGAGTCCGATGTTAGCCGATGACTCATGTTTATGTAATATCAAAAACTGGGTTTAATGCAGGAGTTTGGGGACACCGTCCTTTTTAGTTGAAAGTCAAATAGCAAAGTAGGAACGGCTGTACAAACACACATCAAGAGGGACCCTCATCGTGTTTCAACACTCCTATACATCAGTACTGTGTGGTTCAGCAATCACTGTCATACCTGGTAGAACAAACTTAAAGGCAAGCAACCCTTGCCCGAGTAGGCTAGAAAACTGCTAGACTGGTCAGCTCATTTGCTAAGTTACGAACAATCACAATTTCATGGGTAGGTCTGTGAAATTTATTTTAGGGTCTGAAAAATATTAAAGGTGATATACCGATTGTAGTCGATAACTGTAGCCTGGTTATGCCGTCATTTTGAAACGATATCAATTTTGACAACAGCACTTTATAACGCAACCACCCCGCACCCTCCACATAAACCGCATATATGCTATACATGTCTTAAAACGACCACTCTGCTGTATACTAAGTGCGTCGATCTATTTGCAAAATTTGTGGTCATAAATTTGATTTAAGACCTCTGATGACGTGATAGAGGAGGGCCGCGGCAATCGGCCATCCCCTCGGGCAGCTCGGCCTCCTCGATGACGTCATCATCGGTCTTAAATCAAATGTATGACGTTACACCCTCGTATTTATCACCTAACTGGAGAATTATCAAAAGTTATATATCTTTTTTATATTTATTTTTACGCTTGGAAGACCAATCACGTTTCAAGTGGCACAATTGTCTACGCTTCAAGGACATTAACGAAACACCCTACTCCTTTCCTTGATGCCGAGCACCAAGCAGAAATGCGGTAAGTTCCATTTTTTGAGTCTTCGGCATGACCCGGTCAGGATTCGAACTCCCGCCTCACATATCCGTTATGGTAACATTTACTGATGGAAGGCCGCGGACGATGAGCTTCTATATACAGACTATTTTTTTGCAAAGAAATCTCCTGTCGGGTTTTGTCCTTGCCAAGAGACCGCAACGGTCGCCGAGATGTGTTTACATTGATTCACCCGATACACGAGACAACCACGTGTAATGAATACGTATTGTAAACAGATCGGTCCGTTAAATCAATGTTAGGACATCGGGTTCCTTAATTTGCCAATTATGGAGACGAAATGGCGTCCGAAAACAAACCAAAACAGAGAATTGATCCGAAAAAGGAAATAAGACACGGGATTGTAAAGATAAGGTGAACAAACTATGTGTGTCGCGTAAAGTTTATTATTAGTGTTAAAAGCAGGACGCATATTATAGGGGTCATTACAATTATGACGTAAAACAGTGATTAAAGGGACTATATCGAGAATGGGTTTTGCTAACCTAACAAAACAGATTCTTCAATCCATGTACAAATATTCTAAACCTCACAATTTAATTTATTACATTGATTAAAAAGTAAGTAGAAGGCATTAGAATATCAGTCTTGATAGATTTACAGTCACCTGCAATTTCGAGGTTAAGTTGCTTTGTAATTGGTGACAGAGTCGCTGTAACCATTTAACAATCAAGGCCCTTGACCTATAGCCTATACGCACACTGTACATTATATACGTTAGGCTATATATAGAACACCGAATCCAACCAAATTGTATTTGATGACATATAGGCCTACATTAAGACCTAGTGACACATGCACTATATACCTCCATTAACAATATTTTGATTAAAATGTATAAAGACGAGATAACCAATTAAAAAATTGTTGGAATGCTTAGTTAGAGGTGATTTCATATGGGGTGGAAGTAATCGAAAGATGTTTTACACTAAGACCATAGTTAACCAGTAAGTATGACATCACACGTTAAAGGGGATCAATAGGTGTGATCGCGATATGATATAAACCCGGTTAGTAGCACAGTGATGAGCCGCGCGTGCAAGTGGGCGGACATACTGCAGAAGACAGGTCCAGTGGCGTGCACAGGATTTCTGATGTCGGGGGGGGGGGGGCAAATCTGCGAATCCCCGACTGAAATGGGGGATGGATCTACGGGGAATTTTTTTTCGAAAGAAAACCTGGCTAGACGCAAAATGGTGTCACCATGTGCTAGTTTCACCATCGGATGGCGCGTAGCGAAGAAAGTTTGCCAAAGATGCCTCCTAGATTACGGGAAAATGACACTTCCCAGGTCTTGTAGACCTAAGTCAGTTGTATGTATGTTTTACATATTACGACGCAAAATAAGATTAATTAGGTTAATGTTTTCCATGTACACGTCGCGACATATTGTACAGCTGGAAGACAATTAATTGCATACAAAGGGCTATTTTTTAATTATATACCAGTAAATCATTGCAACATAAGCAATTGAAAAAGACTATAGGCGTAACCTGGCGGGTGGAAGTTGAAAGGTCTAAATGCGTGACACAATCTAAGCTGAGCCCCACCATCAGTTGGCGCGTATGGTAACAAATATTTTTTGCTAAATAAACCTCCTAGATCGCCGGAAATGACACTTTCCAGACCTTGCAAGTAACTTTAAAACCTCCTTTATTTTGAGATCTCATGAATGAAAAATTTACACTTGTAGTTGAAGTAGTTCGGTAAAAATGTTTGCCCCCCCCCCCACACACACACACCTTTGCGCACGCCACTGGACAGGTCAGTAACGGGTCAGGAAATACTTTGTCATTTATGGAAACCCGCCCGAAAGGATGGATTTTGTACGTTTTTCACCCTTTTCCACAAATGACAAAGTATTTCCCACTGCGTTCAAAACTCAACTGCATTCAACTACATCAAATGGGAGGGATATAGAAAGCGCGCAGATAGATCTACTCGGTCTAAAGGACTTTGTGAACGCGTATAAGGATCTTGAACAAAACTAACAGAAGTAATATTGCATTT
>JAODFY010147643.1:0-11101 GCA_027580055.1 Paracaudina chilensis | reverse complement strand
TCATCTACTCAATATGGCTAACCTACGTACCAAGTTTGACTTTCATCCACCTTTCCCCTATTGAGTTTGCCCGATTATGAGCAAGTCGTCACACACACACATATACACACGCCAACGCGATTAAATATAGATTCCTTGTACATAGATTCCTTGTACCTTCGGCAAGGAATAAAAAAAAAAAACCTTTTCATGTACATTGATTATAAGCATGCACGTTGGTTATATTTCATTCACAGTCACCTTGTTGAAGGGCTTAAACATTGTGAAACAAATTATCACTTTATAGCACTGTATATATATATTATATATATATATATATATATATAGATATATATATATGTATGTATGTGACATTCAAAAAGTATATATGTTCAAAACCATTAGTGGGTAAGGTAAACCAGTTTCTGTGCAGTCTTAGAATGTAGCATGAAAATTGGATGCTTCAATGCACAGTCTCCTGTACCTCTTTATCCATATAGTTTAATGTTTTAATTTGCTGGATTTGGTTCTCACTTTTTGAAATAAAAGTTTCCAAACAATAAAAATATTGATGCTTATTTTCCAAGATGTTGTATTGATTCTGAAATCTCACGAATGATTAACTCATTACAAATGAAATTTCCAGACCCATGTCTAGATTTCAATTTTTGGCTTCTTTCTTGGAAGCATCTCGGGGAGTGTTTTGGCAACATTTTTTTACATATAAAATGAGTTGTGTTTTGACAATTTTCCAGATAAATTTATACAGATGTGAATGCCTCTTACAAAAGACTAAACTGTCCTCTTGAGATGAAAAGCTTTTTGATAAATGATGCATAAATGAATATACTCATTTGCACTGTAAGTAGTTGCAACAATGACTTACATGTAACGTGAATGTAATAATTGCATTTTCTGAGCTTAATTATTCTTGATTTTTTTGTAGTTGATTCTACATTGCTTTAAATGCAGGAATGATTCAGTCTATTACAAATGGGATTCGGGAATGTCCAGACCTGTGTCTTTATTTCAATTTTGGTATATAAAATGCCACTTGGAAGTATTTTGGCAAATATCCTGATCAATTTATACTGTTGAGTATGCCTCTTACAAAAAACTTAACTGTCCGCTGGAGATTGAAAACATTTTGATAAATGATGCAGGACCCCCAAGTGATAACGACGTAGCTTAAGTTATGATTCATGAATCACCCTGAGTCAAAACCACCGAATGTATGGTACGGTACCTCACTCATAGTTTACAATCCATGCTAAAAGTTTGTCATTTTTTGTTTCCTTTTCTTGGCGGGGGGAAGTGATTACGGGGCAATGTGCAAAAGCAAATCGGTCGAGGAACGATAAATGGAACACGTACGTTGTCACTGAGGAGTTTTAAGTGTCGTGGAGAGCTGCTCAAAAACATCTTGTACTGATGGAAACTGTTTGTGGAAAAAAGGAATTTTTCATTTTCAGCTATCAATCCACAACCAGGAATCCCATCGTTGAGTGGCCCAGTTATTTTTGCTTCCCTGAGGCAAGTGTAATCAATAATATTCATGGCTTTGAAATTTAACAAGTGAACAGAGAAGAAACAGAGTTTTGCCAGACTGGAAAAACCCATCTGAATTTCTTTTGTGATACATCCCCTACAAAGTAAAACAATTCTCAATGAATTGGTCTAACCATGCAGAGACTAAAAAATCTCCCCTAAACAGATTGAGATAAATTCTTGTATCTTCAGCAGGGGGTTGCAGATAAGGATCATTTTTGTATAGCCAAAAATGCTACGCATAGTTTTGTATAGCAATTTTCTAATTTTGTGTAGCATTTTTCAACCGTAACAAGATTTTGCACAAAAATAATGCCAAAAAAAATATTGATGTTGTATATGCTCAAGGATATATTGGTGTAACAGAATTCAGAAATGGGCAGGTGTGTCAAACTCCTCAGCCAGAACAGTTGAAATCGTACCCATTCTCTCCTCAGTCCTTCCCTCCTCAGTCCTTCAGAGTTGCAGATAAGGATCCTTTTTGCATAGCAACAAATGCTACACATAATTAGTTTTGTAAAGCAATTTTCTAATTTTGTGTAGCATTTTGCGATGCGATACTGGCTATCTGCAACGCTGGTCTTCAGTGAATAAATTATTACCTGTGTGATGTTGACTCCCTTTTGAAGCATAATGATCAGCCAATCTTTGAAATTGTAACATTAAAATTCCAGCAAGGGAATATTTGTAGAAGGAAGAATTTGTTACATGATAAAAGCCAATTCTCGAAGGTCATTTTCCCATAAAGACAACAACCTTGTCAGAGAACATAATTTCAAAGTGTTATATATGGTATTCATCTTAATTATAGTGTGTGAACTGTTGGATTTAATTGCTCCGACATTACTACGTTGTGTCATTTATTCATGTAGGTGGGAGAGATCGCTAAATTACGTTCTATTTTAATAGTGATAGTTATTGATAATGGTAAATTCAATGAATGCAGTAGGATATTGGTTGGTTTGTGGGCTTATGCTTGACAAGTGCCTCATCTAAACTACTTGCGAAAAATCTCTAAAGATTTTAGTTATATATATATTCATGCATTTCACAAGTTGTGTTTGACAAACATTGTGTATGCCACAAGCTTTATAAGTCCCTATGCTATAAATGTCATTAGCTATAAATGTAAAAGCTATATCACTGAGAATGTTTCTATAGCTATATATAACAATATATTTATGTACGTTATGTACACTAGCTAGCTATATATTAGTTATATATCACTTGCTATATATATATATATACATACATATATATATATATCTATCACTAGCTATATATATCACTAGCTATATACTGTATGCCACTATCTCATGCATGTTATATGTCACCAGCTTTATATGTCAATAGCTATGTAGTGCAATCTTGGACAAAATTCCTTGGGACACCCCCGCTCCCACGTTCAATGTTGGTGATTCTCTCATCAATTATTTCAGCTTCATGTTTAAAAGGGACGCAACATTGAATGGGGGGGATGGGGGTTTGTTAAACGACTGAAACATTGATCAGAATATTTGTTACCATCATTTCCTATGAAATGATGCATAGTGTCCCAACAATTTTGACCAAGATTATATAGCTCCATGTAAATATGACTCCAGCTATATTTGTCAATATTTATGTATATAACAATAATAATAAACATGATTTATATTGTGCCATATCAGTGAACAAGTCACTGCTCAATGTGCTTCACAAAGAGATAATTATTAGTTAACAAATCAACAAAAGAACAAAATAAGCTGTACAAGTAAACTTTTGAAAGTAGCAAATTTTGTATGAATATTTTCTGGTAATTGCTGAAGGTTCCATAGAAATTCCTTTTGTGGTTTTGGAAGAGTTAAGCACAATTTGCTTGAGGCACACGCGCTGTTCCACATTAGTAAGTATATACTTATAAGTACGAAAGGCAAGTAGTAATAATAAGTCAAGCTTTGATGTCACAAACACATGAACCAATATTATCAAAGTACTTTCTAGGACCATGATTTTACTCAAGTTGCCAATTTGTGGAATGACAAAATTTAATGATACGATTTTCAAGTGACATTGTCTGGTCAAAAAACATGTGCCCAGGTTTCTATAAACACTCAAAGAGACATTGATTGTATCAGTCCCAACAGTAAGTGGATGGAAAGTAGGTGTAACAAGAGGGTGATCGTAAAACAATGCACTGTTTAATAACAATTAAGATTTCAACTGATTAGTTGTAAGCCAGTTGTTAACACCATTATTGTAGGTTTCCATTTTATGGGGCATATGGCATCCTTTTGCAAAGCAATGAGTAATTGAGTATCATCTGCAACTCCATGATGGCGAATAACATCACCTAACTCTGCAAGATATAATGAAACTGGTCCAAGTACAGAGCCCTATGGAATACCAGCTAATTGCCAGTGATAGCACAGTGGACCTTTGACTATAAATACAGACAAATTAGGCCTATTTGAAATTTATTTGCATAGGAATTTCCTGATTGGGCTCAATTTTTCGCGAATTAGTTAAGTTATTGAATAGTAACTAAAAATCATCACGGTACATTAAATTCGTAATAGAAAGACGGAAAATGTAAATTGTATTTTTATATTTCCATAATTCTCAGATATTTTTCGGTAAGGTTAGATCTGCGTGACATGGGGGTTAATTCACTCATGTATTATTTGCCATATGACCTTTAATAGCTGTGATATTTTTCACAACATAAAACGTTTAGAACCCTTTACATTCACTCTTTATTGCAGTCGCAGAAGGCCGGTTATATTTTAACCATCCCCCTAATTGTTACGTACTGTATATCCGATTCTTGTAACTTAAACCAAAGCCCTTTATACGGCGGGTTATGACTCTCGTGCACTCAGATCAATACATTTATTAACGCAAGTTGCGTTGTGCGAAGAATTGCATTTACATTTATCCATTAATATGACAGTCAACACAGCTAACGTACAACGTTGCCAGCGACGTTTGCGTTTGCTAAAGTGCCATATATAGTAATGTAATGCACGCATCGGTCGACTCTAACGCAAAACGCATCTAACGTCCACTTTATTCCAAGCAGTACTGTACATGTCTTTAATTTACAATAAGCAACAAACACCACTGTATAATGAACTCCTGGATACCCTTGCCGATGCCCAGGAGGGTATTACCCCCATGATGAAGACAAAGTAACATTATTTAAAGCTTTTTGCATGATTGTGTCAGAGACAAAGGCCCCCATCTCAGATGGCAGAGATGTGACTTTGGCTCTTTTCTAATGCAATGCATTCATCAGAATAACATACGGCCCCGGGGGCAACGCTCTGTCTCAGTTGTCTCATGTCTTTTTAATTTTTTTATGCAGGTGTTACAGACTAAGAGCAATTTATGTTTGCCAATCAGGGTTGAGGAGATACTTTAAAAGCTAGCCTCTCGATTATCTCCAGTACAATGGAGCGTATTCAATATGGCTTCGAAGCAACTACCAAGAGTACAAATGTTCTAGGATAGAGACTCCCTCCTCACCACGGAAACGGATTGAAAATAACAGCAGAACATTTGTAAGTCTACAATATGTCTCCAGTGTCTAATTTGATATTATGTTCCATTTCACCCTGGAGCACTTCCAACAGAATGCAAGTAATTGCATCATTGATTATGTTTCAAGTAATATTAATAAAAAGAGTAGAAGCATTTTCTTCTTAAAAGCACTTAGAAAGAGAAGTACGCTAAATTATGCGTGCCTGCAATAGCAATTTGCAGAGCGGTTATTCCGAGGGAGAACACGTACCATTTCTTGAATATTGTTACCCAATCTCGACAGCAAAACAATTCAAATGATCTTCTATTTAATTACAGAACGATAGTGCAGGCACGACCGAGACAAGGTTGCAACAAAACAAATGAGAGACTGGAGAATGAGCTGGTCACCAAACAATTACGTTAACTTCACTTGTTGACCAAGAAACAAAGGGTTAATGTGTGACTATATATGATGTACAGTAGCTACAGTAGAGCAGAAAATGGTAAGTGAACAATAAGGGAGTTAAACTTTATTTTCAGCTGTGTACATTGGCTGCCATTGATTAGACTAATTCTATGTTTCTCAAGGAAATTAATGTTTTTGCTACTATGAAATTGCAAACCTGTCTTATATGGGAACATTTTTTCTAGGTATATGGGAACATTTTTTGTGGCTCAACACACAGGTATATTTCTTATGTGGGGCAAAGTTTAGCCAGATCTCAGTAACCTACAGGGCAAAATATTTCTGTTATTATGTTATTATGTATGAGTCACCAGTAATTTTTAAGTTTGGGGCAACTCTTGCCCAGACCCAATCATTTTTCCATGTTCCACACATGGGTATATATACCGCTCACAATTTTTTGAATGGCTGCACAAGTGAATTAAAGACTGGACTCCAGGACTGACTCCAGACTCGATTTCAGGTGACTTGATTTACACCGAGTATATTTTGGACTAAAAATCCCAGAAACGTGCTACACCACATTCTTCTATCTATAATTGTCATCTGCGATTATATAAATGTTGGTATATTTAAAGCAGTAATCAGGGTTTGGGGGCTGAGCATTATCCCTTCCTATCACCAAAAGAAAAATATGCCATTCGTTTCCCTTGTAAGTAATGATTAAAAGACTCCTTGGATCTTTCCCCTGGTTAATCGCCATATTTGTGAAGAACTTAAGTCATAACTGGCCATGAGTGTTGCATTTTGTCACTTTTTTGCTATTTCGGTATATAAATTATTAGTCTTTAAAAAAAAAATCAGCAAGTTTTGGTGCAAATTATTAATCTTTCATGCATAATTGTCACACAATATATGCATTATGATTTGGTATAATGACAAAATAATTAAAAATAAACCCTGATTTTAATATTGCGTTAATAAGTAAAAAAAATTGTGGTATAGGCAAAGTAAATAGTGGTTTAGGCATATAATTGTTGCTGGGTGACTTTTACCAACCACCAAAATGTTGAAGAAACCCAGTATTTTTCATAAAAGTTACATGAAATTTGGTGAATAAAAGTGATTTGAGTAAGTCAAACAGCTTACTGTTTGTTGCAGAATGTAAATCAGTCATGTGACACCATTCTAGCTGATGAGAGGCAAGGAGTTCATGGATAGGGTTGTAGAAATTTTTCTATTGAGAAGAGGCACGACAATTATCCAAATTTGCATGTGGTTCATACTTTTTACCATAACCCATTTGAGAAATGGTATGCCCAAAGGTCTTAACATTTTTGGAATCTTTCTGCACAGTTGTTCAAAAGTTTTCTCTCTATGCAGAAATATATATATTTTTTTAAATCAAATTAAGCCGCTTCACATACTCAGGTAGAGTGAGATGATAGTGATATGCAATCACAGGTCAAGCGAGGTATGGGCCATTTCCATGTGCTGTCTGTGGAACCAGAAGCCACTTTTAAATTTTACAGGAATTTTCACTGCTAATTTCATGTGAGCCACTTGGGTAAGAATCAGCAGCTCCCATAAATATTTTGTGAGCCACTAGGGTAAGAATCAGCAGCTCCCATAAATATTTTGTGAGCCACTTGGGTAATAATCAGCAGCTCTCATCAATGTTTTTTAAACTTTCACAGAATCTATTTTGGTTGCTGACAGGAGCCAAATGGATTTTCTAAAAAAAAAAACCTTGCCCGTAGGTTGAATAGTATTGCCCAAATGTCAGTTTACAATCAGGCCATGGCATATGCTACACATGACTATAAAGAAACGGCATCCACCATTAATACAACCACAGACAGGCGCATGGATTATTTCATTTACGTATTCCTCCAAAATCCACAGGAAAGCTGTCAGTATGGAACCGTCAATTTGTGACAGACATACTCAACACAGACCATGGGTTTGCATTTAAATTTGTTGTCTAACGTCTTCCAAAAAACACTGCAAATATGCTACCACATGCTCGAGTGCTGGTTTCATTTTCAAAACAATTTGAAAGTTAATCTACTTATCCAGGGTCAATGAGAGACTGGCTTTTTTGGGGAGTTATTTTCGTTAATTCGCATGAATAAGGCCAGGATGGCTGTCAAAGAAAGTAAGACCAACAATGCAGTTATATAGGCAGTGAAGGTTAAAAAAAAAGTTTTTGAAAAGATCAATTCAAAGAATATAATCCAGAGAAAAGTTGAACTTTCTGATAAAAAGAGAAAAAACTACATTCAATGGTGAACTTTACAATAGCATGTTTGGTTGTTGAGATATTGATTTTTGAATGAAATCACTTTGATTTTAATTTCAGTGAAGCATCTGGCCACATTTGTGATGTCATCTGCTCACTTGTTGGAAAAGTCTTTGTTATTTTTCGTATTTTTCAGTTTTTTTCATACCAATTTAATTGGTACATGCCAAAGTTAATATTTTTGAAAAATGTTTTGTACAGCAGTTGTTACTTGGGAATTTATTCTATTGATAATTTATTTCAAGAAAAAATCACTAATTAAATTATTAAAATAAAAAGCTTTTAGATTCAATGTGCAACTGTGATGTCACAAGATGTTGCCAGAGTTCTCAATGAAATTAGTTAAGTGATAAACTGATTTCAAACATTCATATCTCAGCAACCATAAATGCTCTTGCTATGGGACTTTCACCACTGCATGTAGTTTTTCCTCTTTCTCATAAGAAAGTACCATTCTCCACTGGTCTGTTCTTTTTAAGGAACATTCAGAATTTGAGCAATAAATATGAAATGTGGCTATATTAATGTGATAATTTTAATGATTCAGTCCATAGATGATGATTCCTCACATAAACCGCTCTACCCGATTTGCAAATCGTAACACTCTTGAGCAATCATTACGAATGATATGCATGAAATAGAATTTTTGCTAAATAATGAGATAATATATATGAATGTTAAATAGCTAGCAGCTTAAAACCAAAATTTGCAGCTGACTATAAATCTACAATCCGGTGGAAATAACCAAATGTTATTTTGGCCCCCCCCCCCCCCCACAGGGCAAGTGTTTAAAATTTATCATTCTGGAACTTGAAACATGAAGCTCTGTGCCTCACTGGAAAAATCCATCTGTGAAGTTCGTTTGTGACATAGCCCAATGAGTACGTGATCGAGTAACAAGTACATGATCGAGTAACGAGTACGTGATCGAGTAACAAGTACGTGATCGAGTACCGAGTACGTGATCGAGTACCGAGTACGTGATCGAGTACGTGATCGAGTAACGAGTACGTGATCGAGCAACGAGTATGTGATCGAGTAACGAGTACGTCATCGAGTAACGAGTACGTGATCGAGTAACGGGTACATGATCGAGTAACGGGTACATAATTGAGTAACGAGTACGTGATCGAGTACGTGATCGAGTACGTGATCGAGTAACGAGTGTGAGACCATCATTTTTTATATTTTATATGGTCTCAGTTGTGAACCTCTTTTAATTAAGGGTAAACATCCATTGCATTTATGCGCATTACAAGGACACAGAAGCCCTCTAATGTAGGCAAGCCTTTTCAAAATTGGCTCAACCCTATTAGTGTACTTGCACTGCCTCAACTACGGAGAAATCATGTCTTATGTGGCCCAAGCCTGTCAGTAATGATTTTGTGTGAAATGAGCCATTGTTAACAAAAAGCATGCCGTAATTACATCTGCTAACAATATCTCTCTCATAAATGTCGGTGCTCATCTTGGGACAGGCACAGAGTTCTGTGTCACTGTTCAGCTGGATAATCGCCACTGTGTGTTACGAGGGGCTATAGCTGCTAGTTCTGGGCTCCACTGATGACGGCTGGCTCGTTTCTCGTCGCAATCACACCGTGGAACATTAACCATGAAGAAGGGCAATGCAAAGCGCTAAAACAATTACTTCAAATTTCTGGCATATACAACTTGCTAATCTGTTTAATGGGGTAATGGTCTGTAAATAATCTCAAGATTTTAAAGTATCCTATTAAACTTGCTTGTAATACTACTTTTTTTTAAATGAATGCTAAGTAGCAAACATTTTCATTCATTCAGCATATTGAAAATAGCCAATGAAATGTATGGTTATTCCAGGCACAATTTTAGCTAGAAGAATTTGGCATGGTTTCATGGCAAATTTTAGTCCAAAATGAACTCTGGTGATACCTTTAAAGGTAGCAAAACCTACAAAAAAGGCAATTTTCAATTGGCTCAGTTGAACACTTTTGAAACTATGAATGGAAACATCCCTGTTGTAGTAACTTCAAATGCAACTATCAACCACCTCAATGAGAAAGTTTACTAACATGTTCATTAAATTAGGAATCTGTGAGTTCTCAGTGTCACCAGAAACGCATGTGAATTGCAACCCCACCTTTAATAGTAGTAGATCATAAGTCTATTTAGCTGATGAGGCTATTGCTCATTGCTACATGTATGGTTATGATATGTAAATAAAAATACATGTTGCCAAGGTGTGTCAACATGAAAAATACATTTCTTCACTAGTTTCCCAATAATTAGAGCACTACAGGGTGAGAAAAATGGTCTTGAAAAAAAAAAAAAAAAGGAAATATTAGATTTGGAAGAAAAAAACCTTTAGCATGCCACCCCCATGAAAAATTAAACAAGAAGGCAATTTAAGTTGTGTTGTGTTGATACACTGATACAATTCCAATTGCTTTTGTGCATGTTGGACACAGCAGTATCAACTTGTACAGTATTGCTATAGTAACATTTGATACTTGTCATCAAAAATACATTATGACCCATTGCAGCCATCAGGGTGTCATGTTACATATATAATAATAACTGTCCTGTTTGTTGCATTTTTGTAACATCTTTATGTTAAGCCTGTACATTAACATTTGAATTTCTCATATTGTGTGAGTGTTTTTCTTGTTGAATTTGCACATCAGTGGTTTAGTATGATAACCCCCAGCAGTGATGAAGCATATTCTGGTGTGATTAGGATGCATATAGTATGCTTGATTAAAGGATAAACATTAACAAACCCAAAAGGTAACCTTAGCTTATACGAAAGAGGATAAAAACATCACTAGACACTGTAATCACCCTCAAAATATCTTACAATTCCATGTTAAAGTTATCACAGTTTTAAATGGTATGAAGGGCTGCCATGCATTCTGTTTAAATGACTTCAGGTAAGTCTATGATGATGTGGTTACTAGTAGTGTACCCCCCCCCCCAACACTTTTTTTAAATGCACCGATAATTTACCTTTAAGATACTGAGGGATATCCCCCAGTAACTGCTAAGTGCCCATCACTTGTTTTGCGTATCATGATATATTAAAGGTACTCTCACACTTTGAGGCACGAACATTACTTTTTTTCTCTCTTCGGGTGTTTTAATCATTCAATCTCTAAGTTGGTCATGTAAACTCATGACCAATCCTAACACCACAGGTAAATATTTCACCATAATAGCATACAGCTATTATGAGTTTACAAGCCTGTACATTTTCAGTAAATAATGATTTTTGAAAACGGCCAATAAGAAATCCAGATAGCAATATTAGCTAGAAGAATAAGCCGTTGTTTTTTGATGACTTTTAGTACTACAAAATTAACTCTGAAAGCCCCTTTAACATATTA
>JAODFY010147532.1:0-11101 GCA_027580055.1 Paracaudina chilensis | reverse complement strand
GTTCGCATAGTTTATGACGTCAGTTGTGCAAATGATATATTAATATCATTATTAGTCTTAAAGTTAATTAGTCTTAATAAGTCGTATGATTAATAAGTCTTATTAATAGATGAAGTTAATGTTATGTCATCTTTGATGACATGCAGTAATTCATATGTATTTGCACAACTGACGTCATAACCTATGCGAACCCCCCAAGATAAAGTGATCGGTTCGCGGTGACGTAATCACATAACAACAATCGGAAAAAAGATGGCGTCACCCACAAACGTGTTAAAGAAAGAAAATGTTAATTTTCTCTTTGATTGAAGGTGCATTGAGTCGTAAATTTAAAAAAATGGATTAATAAAATTATTGCAGAAAATAATTTATGCATTATTTTATAGAGGACTACAGATTAAATTCAAGATGGCGGCCCCCGGATATGGTCAAATAAACAAAGTCGTTGGGGTTTGCATTGACAACATTGCATATGTACACACACGTATTAGTCTTAAATGCTCGCTTCGCATTCGGCCAGCGTAACGCTCGCTAATATGAGGAAGAGTAAACCGAGTGCCGTGGTGTCCCATGCAATAATATTTTGGATTATTGGGATAGTGATGTCTTTTCAAATCGTTTTACTCATGCTCGGATTGTGTTAACACAATAACTTATATAATCAGTATCAAAGTTAATAGGTGATAATGATGATATTGATGAA
Organism: Paracaudina chilensis; assembly: GCA_027580055.1. Lineage (NCBI taxonomy): Eukaryota > Metazoa > Echinodermata > Holothuroidea > Molpadida > Caudinidae > Paracaudina > Paracaudina chilensis. Next base: position 10,398 of record JAODFY010147532.1, on the reverse strand, counting down.
ATTGATGATAATGATGATAATGACGATAATGACGATAATAACGATGATAACGATAATTACGATTATAACGATGATAACGATAATAGCGATGATAACGATAATAAAGATGATAATGAAAAAAAATGATAATAACGATGATAACGACGATAATGATAATAATGATGATAACGATGATAATGAAGATAACGATGATAACGATAATAATAATGATAATAATGATAATAATGATAATAATGATAATAATGATAATAATGATAATAGGCCTAATGATAATGTTGATAATAACGATAATGAATAATTTTTAAAAGAACACAGAATTAGAATAGACGAGTTTGTCTTCTGACAAGTTTGTATTACTTCATGCTACAGTGTTATTTTAGGGAATAAACTTGATTTGCCATTGGTACAAAGTATTTTCCGGTGGAACACAGTCTCTATTCGGTGGGTGTTATAAAATTGTTTTGTTTTATTCCGTTTTGGGGGGAATAATACTAAAATTGTTTTATTTATTTTTAAATCTTTTTCTTTCGCTACGTGTTTAAGTATTTTCCGGGGGAACAAACTCTCTATTCTGCGGGTGGAATAAATTGTTTTGTGTTGATGTTATGTATTTCTTGTTTAAGGTTATACATACATACATATACTCAGTTAAGCTTAGCAATACTTGATTTGCATTGTGAATAAAGGGGACAAAAAAAAACAATTCTGCACATTTTTATAATAAAAATACATGATTTTTTAGAGGAATCAATAAACAAAGTACATCTCTCAGTTGCCCCATTTTGCTTTTACATCTCAATTGTCAAAATTTTTGGATGACTGTTAAAATCCTTCATTGAATAGTTTGAATATAAATAAAGCCCTCCACAATGTTCCCCTGGTTTATGAAACCCTTGAACCTTGGAAACATGGAACCATGGCAATCTTAAAGTATAGTAACACAGTGGTGCCAGCTCCCACAATCAGTCACTTCCCCTCCTAAAAAAGGCAACATCAGTACTCACTATCACATCAAGCTGGGTTGCCAACTTGCCATGGACGGCAAAGGTGCAAATCTTGGCTATCAGAGATGCGGTAATGATGCTTCTGGCACAACAAAAACACAGAGGTTAAGAACAACTGTTGTAAAAAATTATTGACCATCATGATTGGGTCCCTGGCTTTAAATATATCCAAAAATACTGGTGTTTCACAGGTAGGACCTATATACATGTAAACCATATTTTTTTTAAATTATTCCAGTTATCGTTACTTAGGCCTAGATTGCCTTGATATTTTTCTTCTTATAATTCATTTTGGGTTTGGTACAATTTCAGTTTCCCTCCAGGAGGCAATCTGGGTGATAGCATGCATGATACAAGACAGATGTACTCTATAACGAACACTGCTAATGCTGCCTTTGTAGCATATTTAATTATTTATGAAAGATATTATTATCAAAGTTTTATTTTGGACTAAAAATTACATGAAATATGCTAAATTCTTCCAGCTAATTGCTATTTGGAAAATAAAAACACATTCCTATATCATGTACCACATTGACATTTTTTTTCTTTCTTCAAAATGCTCATGTGTAATTTAGTGAAAGGTACTCAGTTTATGCATAATATTTGTTGTTGAACAAACAGTTTAATATAAAGTGGTATCTAAGCTTAAATACTGGCTAATGACAATTGGTGAAATACACAATAGATTCTACTTAACCATATCTTTAAATCACCTCACTAACAGGAAAAGTAATATTTTGCAGCACAAACTCTGATAGTGCCCTTTAAGGAAAATTGTGGACAAAACTGGACATTCTCTGATTAAAATGGCCGAACACAAAATGCCAGGGAATGGAGAAAAAGAAGAGCCACTGACTGAGAAAGAAAATGCAGAAGACAGGTCAAGAGACCAGCTGGAATTGTCGGGTGACGAAGAATTCACGAAGAGGCAGCGTCAGAACTCTCCAAAACCAAGCCCGAGATTTTCCTACAGTCCAGCAGGTAGAGTCAGTCACTTGAATCAATGAAAATTCTGTGGGACAATGAGAAGCAAATACATGTAGATATTGCGATAAACTGGTATTTTATGACCATATACAGTATTAGCAAAGCTTGGCCAAATTGAACATGTGTTCCCCTTGTGTGTGAAGTGATTGAACCATTAGACATAAGTTTTACCCATCTAACCACACTTAATCCTTTAGGAAAATAACAGTCCTCATTGGAGTTGTGACCTGTTTACAAAGCCAATTAAATCCTGTGTACATAAAATAATTCATGCATGTAACACTAAGCAGCGAGTGTTTAGAATTTGGAATTAGTACCATTTAAATGTTTGTTTATGTTTGGTAGTCATGACAGTACTTGTTAGACCCCTTCATGAAGGTGTGAAGGCAAAACCACAAACTGGCAGCCAAGATGGCTGTAATAATCCTTGTTCCCCAACTTAGTGCCTATAACTCAGGAATGGGGCTGTAATGGGTGTTAGAATAGCATGTAGTTTGATTCTGGTGTCACTTTCTCTACAATCATTTTAAAAAAGAGAAATGAAAGTGAAAAGAAAAATATATTTAAATCTGCCCTGCAGATTTAATTCTGAATGAATTTTTCATTGTTTCTTTCAGGGTAGAGTTGATGGTTTAATTATTTCAAATACTACAATCACCAGGCCACCATCACTTCAGAGTGCTGAGAGGGCTGAGACTGGTGGGCTGAGTGGTCAGCCCCTGAAAGACCTGTCTACACAAACCATCAGAGATATGTATCAACTCACTGAAGGTAAACTTTGGTATCATTCTATTTGTGGTTACGATGCCTAAGCCAAGTATATGGTATCAAGTTGGGGTGTGTGTAGGTGTCTTACTTGACATGAATATTTATGAAAGGGCGGGCTTGACGTTAAATTATAAAATGTCAATATCTTTGTAACATGCATGTCCAACCGGTGGCATAGTTGGTATGGTTGTGTTAGATGATGAGAGGCACGTTGTGATAATTAAATTTCATTACAATGAAATTTCATCTCATTAATATTCATGAGTGGGACGGGCTTAATGCTAAGTAGCTTATCAACACAGTTAAGTTATTGAATTACTGTCATATTGAACTGGTAGATGTTCCAAGATTGGTAGATGTGCCCAATTGTTTTTGTTGTCAATGGCAGTAACATTAATCAGTGGGTGGGACTTGTAGTTAAATTTTTAAAATCTGAATGTGTTCACAACTGTATGTCTGACCAGCTTCATACTTGGTATGGTTGTGTTAGTAAAATGTAAATTGCCACATGTCAATGAAATTTCATCTTTTATTAATTTTCATCAGTGGGCACTCAATCAGTCAAAATAGATTGTAAGCACAGAATCTTAGAAATAATGTTGAATTATGGTCATATTGGACTGGTAAAGGCTGGTACATAAAATACTTAAATTCAGCTTCATATTAGGTATGGTTGTTGTATGATGAGTCATCTCATTACTATAGATGACTTCACGAACCCCAAGGGTGACAATTTACAGTAAAATGTCTCATAAGTGGAGCATAGCTCCAGCATCAATAACATCACACTTGAATACTATGCAGTCATGGATATGTATCAATGCACTGAGGGTGAAGAAAGTGATTGTATGATTGTTCAGGACTTGATAGTACGATACAAGCTAAATAGGTTTGCTTGTGCACTGATTACAAGGAGCTTTCATTGTGAAGCAATCAGGGTTTTGTGTCAAGTGAAACCTCCACTGAAAACAATAGGGTCTGTGTACTCGATATAGAACCTAGCTTCCAAAAGAGGCCATCATCAAAGTTGTTCTTATTGAGTTAATGGGTAACACAGACACATTTGCCAATATGTCCACATTTGCCAATATGTCCACAATATGCCAATATGTCCATACTTTGTCTCTGGAACAGAAAAAAAAAATTCAGATGGCTCACTGGTAAACGAAATGTAAGTTAACACTTGACTGCATACATAATCATTGTTTGGGGATCATTCTCCTTTTCCTGCTGATTTCTAGTTTTATTTCATGGTCCTTTTCTTTGCAGGCAATATTCCAATCATTGGCGCTGGGGGAGTAAGTTCGGGGAAGGATGCCTACGAAAAAATAAGAGCTGGTGCCTCACTGGTACAACTCTACACTGCCCTCTCATACCAAGGACCACCATTAATCACAAGAATCAAGAAAGAGTTAATGGATGAATTACAGTGAGTCACAATCATTTGTAGGTTGAAATTCCGATTGGTGAGGTAATACCTCACAAGTAATTCCCAATTAATATGACATCAGCCACAATTTTCTTTTTCTATTTCTTGATTAATTGATTTCCTACATACATTTATGGATATTCAATATAGTTGGTTATCTTCATGTTTTACAATTAGACTACACTATTACTTAAATATTGTTGTTGTGAAAGTGTCAAAAATGTTATTCAGTTAAATATAACATGAATAGATGTCAATCATCGGAACCAATACTACGCATATATTTGCATTCTTGGTTATTAAATTTCATTTGTCACTGAACTATTAATCCTTTGAAATGAAATCATTTGTAAATTTTAGTTTACTAAACAATAAGAATCTTCAGAAGGGTATAGCATGTGTGTAGCATGTAAATGATATGATTGAACTCCCTAATTGGATAATTCCATACTGAACATGACACATCTTACAATATACAGCCATCTTTTTTTTAGTCAATTATTGTGTGAAGGCCTGGTTTGTAACCTTCTTGGTTACCCACAATGCATGGCACTGCATAAACATGAACAGGCATATAACTACAATAATTAAAATATAAATTGTCAATCATTTAGTTTATCACAGAGAGGGTCATCAACTTTCTTCTACATTGCAATATTGTCTTTTTGTTTAATTTTAGACAAGGAGGATTTGAATCTGTTGGAGCAGCAGTGGGGGCTGACCATAGATGATAGCAAATCAAGACACAGGTGGACATTGCTGGAAGAAACTAAATGGCTTTTGAAATCTTTATGTGATTTCATTCAATTGACCCACTTTATATGTGTATGCATGCTGACTAGGCAGTGCTGGAGTCGAGTCCTCTCCTTCCGAGTCACTGGTGTCAGAGTCACTGGTGTTCGAGTCCGAGTCACCTATGTGAAAAACATAAATTACGAATGAATAAAAATCACATGCGAAATACCATCGTTTTTACCCTTTTTTATTGAAGTGTGGTTGTAAGGAAAAAATTACAAGACATGCTCATTGCATTTAAGGAACATAAGTGATTCCATCATTTTTGAAGAAAGACTGGCCCGATGCAGCCTCATAATTATTCCTCCATAGTCCATACACTGATCTGATGGTTAAGCGCACCCGCAATTTTTGTTGGGGACTATTAAATGGCATTTCTTATAGTGGATGATCTTTGCATAACAACACACCTACGTACTACTATGTTATAAGTTATAACACAGTATATATAAACGGCGGTCTCGAGCCGGTCACGAGTCCGGACTGTCCAGATCGAGTCCAAGTCATTGCTTCTCGAGTCCTAGTCCAGCAAAGCGTGACTCGAGACCGGTCTCGAGTCCGAGACCGGCCAGAGTCCTCCAGCACTGATAATCTTAATCTACTTCCTTCAATAAGGTGGCAATATCATAAACATCATGGCATGATATCATGAGATCTCATTTGACACTTTTGAGAGCTCCATTGTTTGAAAACTACACATAATCTATCTTGGCACGAGATGGACAATGACAACAAGCAGGGAAGGGTGTACATCCAGGGTTACAGCATGGCTCCAGGGAGGGGACCCAACCCTTGTCTATCTCACTTTCTCTCCATACCATTTCAGCCTCAAACTTGACCTTGAGGTCATAGATCTCACTGAGGACTTGATTATACTGAGAGGTATTGCTCAGGTTGAACTGCTCCGATGGGTCTTGGTACAGGTCGTAGAGGAGAGGGGGAGCGTGAGGGGTCCTCCCAGCAGATGGTCGACAGTCTTCGTCATGATTCTTTGCACCAGAGTTGGCATTGCCCGATGTGAGATAGTGTGCCTTGTACTGTTTATGCCTCACAGCAAACACCCCAACATAGGCTACTGCAAAGCTTGGATAGTAGAAAAAAGATGTTCTCTTGCCCTGCCAAAGAAGAAGTTTGATAAAAAAAAAAATTCATTTACCCTATTTCATTATTTTAGTTTTGCTATTTTAACTCTCTTATTTTTTTAGGACAATGGAAACATTTAACATTACCAACATTGTGAACAGCCTTCTAATCAGATATATGAGTGTAAATAAACATATGCAGGGTTTTACATGAACATTTCAAACAACATCAGGCATATTTTTCCCTTCACTCATAAGGCTCATTTAAAAAAAAAATTGTGACTTAGCTGCAGTTCAACATCAGGTACAAAATCAGAAAATGTATCTTAAAGTCAAGTGCGACAGAGTAAAAATGATCCAAATGTAGTATGTAGTTTCCATCGATGTAACAATTCACAAATTTCAGGTTACTTGTTACCTGAGTTACAGTAAAATTTTAAGTCAGTTATTTTGTTTATCAAAATTATTTTCTTTGTATGCGAGAGATTTGCCACATATGTTGCCACACAAGACCATAACACAAAGGAAAATCAGCTAAGTCAATTATAGTCAATACTCAATAGTGTACAAGTCCCTCTAAGATAGTGAAAAATCAAATTTTATAGATGACATTTCCAGATCAAGATTTAGCTGCTTAATGATGTCTCTTTTAAATCCTTCCTGCCATTAAGATTATATTCACTTGATATAATGAGTCCTGTATTCATACTTATTTAATTTAAACAATACTGCAGCTTTCACATCTATCCAATGAACAACACAGATTATTTGTTATCTCATCGCCCCGAAGGGGCTGATGAGAGATTTGTAATTGTTTTGCCACCTATAAACACTATTGCCTGTCACCATAGCAACGGTTGCCATGGAAATAGTCAGTGTGGGTGAGTAGCGACCATCAAGGGGTACCCTAGTATGGTGAAGTGTCTATGGGTACCAGGGGGTCCAGTAAGGGGGTACACCCAAAACACTGTCTGTGTGTGCACACTTTTTGTGTGTGTGCGTCAGATGTTTGATGGTTTATGGATGATGGATATATCTCAAAAACAGAATGGCGGATTACTTTCAAACGGCTTATATATGTACAAAAACTAAATCAATATGATAATTTTTGGAGAAAATGATGGCCTATGATGGTATCCACTCTTCAGGGCGTCCATGGTGGGGTGATCTTGGATCAATGGCTAGTGACTTGTTAAGTCTCAAGTAATAAAGTTGAGTCAAAGCCCTTTAGTAGGGATATCAATCAGGGTTGATTTTCCGGAAAATGGTCGAAAATATAAACTGGAGAAACCACTCGTCCTTCCGTGATTGACCCAGTGGGTAATTTGATGGTTACGTAATTATAGTGTGATTGAGAGGTGACGCCTTTCAAAAACAAGCTTAATGCTTTTTAGGCACAAATAAAACTATAGAGTGACAATCTCATTATATTTGAATAACGATCTCTCTTTTTCCACCTCTTTTTCCGGGAAGATTAGTGGACTTTGAGGGGCCAGGATAGTAAAAAATGTACAATAGTTACTTACTACTGACAGCTGTTTTCGAATGCGAGTGTCAAGCTCGAGAATTATAGGCGCCTTAGGTGCGACACTAATAATATTGTTCTACCTGTGACACATCAGTGACACATTCTCTAATGATCCCATAGGCCACCCCCATTCAGATATTGGGGGGGGGGGTATACCCCCATCCCCCCTCCCCGCGATACCCGCCACTGAAAAATGTGGGAAAATCTATTTTTTGGTCAATTTTATTTTTGTTTGTTTAGATTATCTACAAAATTATTTTTTCTCTTCACATTAGGCTATTCAATTTAAAAGCTACATAACTTTGCCAAGTTTCTACACTTTAATGGTCTTTTGTGCGCCTCGTTGAATGGATTATTCCATCTTTTAACTCATGAAATATTTGCACTATTGCACTTATAACCATTCATTATTTGTATACTATGTAACATTCCCGCATAGATTAGCCATGCGAAGCAAATCTGCATAAGCAGACCTCAACAAGTTATGTAACATGCAATGTTGTAATGTCATCTACATCTGCAGAGTATAATTTCCATATGCATGTGTGACAATGGTTTATTTTTCATTTGGAGCAATAATTAACCAATTGAAGTGTAGATAGCACCCACTCATGAGAGTATTAGTTTGGTCTGGCACAAGTGAGAAAGAATTCTTCAAATTTAAACGTTAAAAGCAAACAACTTTCACCAGAATAGGCTAGAAATCTGCTAGGCTGGTCGGCTCATTTTGCTAAATTATGTACAGTGTTTTGACCAACCAGGAAATTCATTGAGAGCAAAATTCTCTCCGAGCAAAATGCTCATCCATCCAGTAAATTCCATATTTTTGTATATTTTAGTATGTTTGTCACCATAAACAAAATCCAGGAATATATAGGGGCTTACTGGTTAAAATAACCTGTTGTTCCATACCGTTTCGGGAATCATTTATGAAAGGCTAAATTTATAATATGCAGATCCACCATTTAATAATCCTTCCCCCCCCCCTCACCCATCCCTCTTTTGGTGAAATAACTTATTATTTGTTCTTATTTATGTCCAATTGTTTTGTGTAAAAAATGTTCTTTAAATACCATCATAATAACCAAAGGGTGATTTTGTTGGAGCTGGGCTCCACTTTATGAGAAAAATGGCTCCCATAAACAGGGATTTGAGATGAAACTGGCACCATTTTGGGGGAACCAGAAGCCCATTTGAGGTTCTTGGAGTCATCTATAATAACGAACTTCTTTATTATTTTCAAGGCATACAGCAGCAATAAATAGTACACAGAAATCTTGTTCCGATTGTTTCCAACTTCATTTTAGGGCGCACCACCTGCAGCCAGTATAGAATCATCCTTGATCCTATAACTGTGTGCTTTCATCAGTAGCTTCAATGGCCTTCTAGACAGTTCTCAATGCATGAACTGAGAGACGCAAATGCCACATTTATGAACCCAACATTTGTTTCCATAAATAACTCTTTTATTTTGACTTATGGACACAAACATAGATAAACCCTCACTTTGCTTCTTTACAAGGGTGTATTACCCCTGGAAAGTAGTAAATATATTCTTGATAAAACAAAATACATCATACTTGAAACATTGCAGTGCCCTGTGATCCCGTCCACCATCTTGCCAAGATCTGCAAGCAATAAATTTTTATAGACACAGTGGGAAGGAATTAGATTATTTTGATAGGATTTCATGGGACAAAAAGGTTTGGATTAGTAAGTGTAGTTGGCTATTCAACAATCCCAACTGCTAATTAAATTCATTAATTAGGGCATTGATGTCAGGTCCTATGTGAATGTTGATTACTGTCTGCTCAACAGACCTGTGATAGTTTCATTCCTTGTGGCTTTTTTAAAATATTTTTTTTATATTCCATGCGGAAGGAGAATGGAATCTATGCAGTAGTACTGGTGTATGTCTATGTGTGTATGTATGTAGGTTATTCAGTCTGAGGACCTGTGTCTGTGTGTTTGTGATGCTTTGCTTGTAAACATGGTAAGTCAACCATGCCTGGTCAGGTCAAGTTCATACTTGGTATACAGTATATGTTCGCCATAATGAGTTATTTTTGGTCGTGGTCACCTGCGGTCAAATGCTAAAACTTTGTCCACCAAGCCTGGTCCACCATATGCCTGGTCAGATCAAGCTCAAACTCAGTGTGTATGTTCCTCATGCTAAATAAACGGTCCCTATTAATATTTTGTAGCATCAAGTTCAACTTTCCCCGCAGTGAGTCTTTGAAAGTTGATTTGAGTCATTAGGTTATAAAATGATTGAGATCAACTTAGGTCCAGTTGTGGTCATGTCAGTCACTGAATCTTACAATAAATTTGACCCTTCCAAAGACAGAATTGTGCCTTAATCAGGCATGGAATCAAAATTTTTGCTTGGTTTTCTGTTTTTGGTTACGATACCGAAGGCTGAGTAACCTATGCGATCAAGTTGGCGTGTGTGTGTATGTGTGTGATGTGACAGCTTGCTCGTTAACACGAAATCTCAACAACGACATGATGGATCAATGTCATATTGGACTGGTAGATGCACCATGATGTGTAGATGGTCCCTATTGTTTTTGTTCTCCACGACATGAATATTAATAAGTGGGCGGGGCTTAAAGTAAAATTCTTAAAATGTCAATATCTTCGCAACGAATGTCCGATCTGCTTCATACTTGGTATGGGGATGTAAGTTGATGAGTGATACATTGTCACATGACAATGAAATTTAATCTAATTAATATTCATGAGTAGGTGGGGCTTAATCCTTAATTGCTAGAAATAGCTTGTAAACACAAAATCTTAGAA
>JAODFY010147421.1:0-11101 GCA_027580055.1 Paracaudina chilensis | reverse complement strand
GGCCTATTTGGGTTTGGTTTGCTTTAAGAGGACTCGTCTGGAAAATTATTTATATAATCTTAGCATCACAGCCACTGCTATATGGTTCTGTTGAGCTTTTTGAAACGTCGCCCTCTATTTTGGGAAGTTTGCGTTATTTTTATGATCCTGCAATGCATACTGTGCGTATGGAATATTGATCAGTGCGGCGCGAGTCTATATCCCAGTCCCCGTACGTAACGCATGGTAACGCAGGACGTACAAGTATAAATCGTTGTCTCAATTGGCGGGTTACCTCTCTGCCTGTACCCAGGCTCCGACTAGCCTGTTAGGTTAATCGCAGCAGTACCACTACCAGCCTTAGCAGGACTATCCAACAACATTGAAATATTTGATGATTCCAGTCAGGTAATTTAACCATTCAACTATATAGCGAAACAGCTACAGTAAGGCTAGCGAATAGGCCTACAACGTTAGGCCTATGCTATGGTACGTACGCGTTACGGTATAAGGTACGCGTTACGGTATACCGCAACGCGAAACATGGGGTGCCCGTATAATGCGCACCTAAGCCTTTTTTTCAGCACAAATTTCTCCAAAATCCCTTAAATATTCAGATGATGTCTGTACCAAACCTCTAGTATCTGATACATAAATCCACAATCCTGATATGAATATTTATTTATTATTAATCATCACCGTTTTTACCAGAATTTTAGGGTTAAATAACAAACATAGCTTACACATGATTAAGCAGTTGCAGTGTACTAATGTAGCTTAGCCTAGACTACCGAACGAAAGGCAAAGAAGACTAAAAATGAGGCAGAACTTGGAGTAAATTTACAACAATTCCATTTGAAAATTTCTTGGCAATGAAAATTTTGAATTATCATACAAAATTAAGATTTATTTGGTCAAGATGATGAAAACCAGCCTGTTTTGCATATATTATGTTTGAAAATAAGTAGCTGATCTTGTTATTCGTTCATAACGCTTTTCGAACACATTGCTACGGTAATATTGGAACGTATTATTAGGTCCGCAGTATTCGGGCACCCGCAATATTTGGGCACCTTGTTATACTGTAGCATTTATAGGCCTAACGTTATAGGCCTATATATAGGCCTTGTTATACCGTAGCATTTATAGGCATAACGTTATAGGCCTATATATAGGCCCTCTAGCTAGGACTAGGCTTGCCAAGACCAGACGTTAAAAGCCCAGGTTGAAGGTAAACGTTGGACCTAGGCTAGGCCTAGACCTGTAGGCTAGCATATTCCAAGTTGGCAGTTTTAAATCCTAACTTAGGCTACCTTTACTGGTCGATAATCAGCAATATCGTACTTTGTATGTGTAGAGAACATAATGTATTATCTATGACGAAAGTTTGAATTATTTTCTATGTCTATAACTAAAGTAACAGAGTCAGCCGCACATTCGATTGTGGTAAAAAATACCAAAAATATGTTATGTTAGCGGGGAGGTGTATTTTGTATCGGTGATTACATTCCTTTACTGGTCGATAATCAGCTATATCGTATACAATGGTTGTGTAGGGTACATAATGTATTATCTATGACGAAAGTTTGAATGATTTCTATGTCTACAACTAAAGTTACAGAGTCAGCCGCACATTCGATTTTGGTAATAAAATACCAAAAATATGTAATATTAGCGGGGAGGGGGTATATTGTAACGGCCAGTACATTCCCATTACTGGTCGATAATCAGCAATATCGTATTATGTATGTGTAGGGGTCGTAATGTATTATCTATGACTAAAGTTTAAATGATTTATTATGTCTATAACTAAAGTTACTGAGTCAGCCGCACATTCGATTTTGGTAAAAAATACCCAAAATATGTCATGGTATCGAGGAGGGGGTATTTTGTAACGGCCAGTACATACTCTTACTGGTCGATAATCAGCAATATCGTACCATGGGTGTGTAGGGAACAGAATGTATTGTCTATGACGAAAGTTTGAATTATTTTCTATGTCTATAATAAAGTTACAGAGTCAGCCGCACATTCGATTTTGGTAAAAAAAATACCCAAAAATATGTAATGATAGCGGGGAGGGGTTATTTTTAATCGGTGATTACATATCCTTACTGGTCGATAATCAGCGATATCGTATTATGTATGTGTAGGGTTCATAATGTATTATCTATGCCGAAAGATAGAAAGATTTTCTATGTATATAACTAAAGTTTTACAGAGTCAGCCGCACATTCGATTTTGGTAAAACAAAACCAAAAATATGTCCTAGTATCGAGGAGATGGTATTTTGTAACGGCCAGTACATACTCTTATTGGTCGATAATCAGCAATATCGTACTATGGGTATGTAGGGAACAGAATGTATTATCTATGACGAAAGTTTGAATGATTTTCTATGTCTATAACTTATAAGTTACAGAGTCAGCCGCACATTCGATTTTGGTAAAAAAATGGTTAAAGCAAATTAGCTTTAATCTTTGATGCTTGATTTATACTATACCAATGTATATGAGCTGGTAACGTTGCGGTCACCCTTCAAGTACCGTAGAAACGGTGAATAGGCATTGTTGACATACAACGCAGGACCACGCTCGCAAACTTCACTACAGTGGGAAACAAGCAGGGTGAATCGTGCATTGTCTATAAGGGCATCGCCTACTGGAGGGAGAAAGGTCAAAAGGCCACAGCAACGAGACCACAGATTCCAAATAAGCCTAGCTGCAGTTACTTAAAGGGGTAGCACATAGTATATCTTGGACATTACAGATATCACCCGGGGCGCAGGAATAACTTGCAGATTCATAGTCGGCTGTAGATATTTTTTTATGTTCTATAACTATTTTTAAGAGCTTGTTTTGTTGGTACTCTATTATTGTAAAGACTCAGGCTATGTTTTTTAACTTTTTTTTTTTTTTTTTTTGGGGGGGGGGGGGTAGTATGGTCTACATTCAATTTATAACATTGTTAGGACAACAATGCAACCACAGACAATGTATTAAACAAATATATATGTTCTATAAATATATTTAAGGACTTGTTTTGTTAGTACTTTAGTATGTATAGAGACCTACACTATGGGTCCCCTCGAGAAGGCATTTGATTGACCCTGTTTTTAAGTTTGAGAAAATATATCCAATTAAAGAATTGTTCTTAACAAAAAAAAGACGGCGAATGATGACCATTATAGCCTAATTTCTTCACAAATAGATGGATTTACGGTATGAAGCAGGGAGTCTTTTAGCCCAAACTTACAAGGGAATAGAATAGAATGACACTTTTGGTGAAAGGAGGATAATTCTCAGGCCTGAAACATGATTATTGCTTTAAGTATCAATTATTATTCGCATTATGGTTATGACAAATCAATCGTCATCAATCCATAGACCTACTGCAATCATGCCCCTTTAATATATCCAAGCAATAACACGTAGACTAAATGCCCAGAGACGTTTATGTTCAGCCGGGTATACAAACAGAGCTTTGACAAAGCACGTACTATTGCAGTCCTATTGCGTTTATGGTGTGTTCGACTGCCTTGTGGGTCTAGGTGTGCGCCGTGCCAAAAACAAAAATATTCTGATTGTGCATTGTTATTATTCATTGATTATTCATGATTTGTGTCATCACTGTGTGTATGTATAGTCATTAACATGTACCGTACTAAATTCATCTCAAGGATCCATCGACACGCTCTTAGCGTCGTCAAAAGACGGACGCTCGCTATCACAACGTAAGTAAAAAATTTGATCACATTGTTAAACGCCATATATATAGGCCTATATATATATAGTTAACAGAGTATTATTAGCAATTCACTTTACAATTCAGTTCGTAAAGTATGTACGTACAGACGGGATTGTCAATAGGGGTCAGGTTTATATTCGGTCGGTAGAGTGACCACGTCGTTTGTTCGTTACTGATTACGTACATTGAGTGACTCCTTTATATTAAATGATGTTAGACATTATGCGTGCATTCCAGTTGTTCAGTGATTTGTGATCATTGTTTTAAAAACGCTTTGTAGCAGGCTACAGTCTCTCATGATGGATTTAAAAATACCCTTGAGATTCGAACATCAGTGGTGTCAACACATTTTCGATCACATGTCAGTCATCTGAAAATGCTCAAAACCGCTTATTCTCGAAAATCGCATTTGTGGTAGTCTAATTTTTAAAATGTCATGGGGGAGGAACCCCAGTCCCCGTCGCGCGGCTCGCCCCATCGGCTCTCGTCCGACACTCGTCGCCCACACTGTTTTTTTATGAGGTATCCTCTCTGCCCTCGATAAACACAGAACAAATTTAATGCCTATGGTCTCTCTGTATAGATCGCTGTCTCGCTATGGTGAAGATGTTACAATTAAGGAGTGCTACTATCACGGATCCAGCAATATACCATTATCAGGGAAAACGATAGGAGCCACTCTACAAGAGTCTGCCGAGAAATTTCCTCACAGGGACGCGTTCGTGTATGGGACAGAGGGCAGCAGACATACATATAGTCAACTTCTTGACGAGGTTTGTATGGAAACAATGATGGGAAAAATAAACTTAGAGAAATGGCCATTTAACCCATGCAGGTGTCCTTGCTCACTACTCACGACCAAACAAGAGCTTAGTAGTCCACTGGCTAAGGAATTGGCCCTGTGACTGCACGAAGGATCCCATAATCGAATCCTGGTTGTGGCATTGCGTTGTGGTCCTTTGGCAAGATTCTTTAACCCCGATTGCCTCTTTTCACCCACGTGTATAAATGTTGCAAAAATTCTGCCTCTTTGAGATGGGCAGGCCTTCCCTTCTTGCTCCCGGAATGACAATTTATGTTGATATAAGCCAGATCGAATTAAAAGGGATCTTTTAACCCGTAATTACTCAGACGGAGGACTTAAAATGATTGACATCTCGAACCATTTTGTAGCTCTGAAGACTACTTACATTGCCCTCCTTCTAAATAATAATCCTAACAATAGTATCACTTCGTATTATATTCAGAGTTGGAATGTTTTCAGGAGTTATTTTTTCACGAATGGAGTTTATTACATTAGGATTATAAGTCAGCGTATAACGAACCCGTTTTGGAAGGATGTTTTCAGTTCAGCATATTATTTTTTGTGTAACTATAGTTACCGAGACTCTTTAATAAATGATAACATGATCTTAAATCAGCCCATTTGGAATAATAGTTTGATTTTGGTTGATAATAGACCTGTTTGCTATTCTCATTGGAAGATTAGGGATGTTATTTTTGTCAAGGATTTGCTTGAGCAAGACGGATCTTTCTTCACTTTTGACCGGTTTACTGCCACCTTTAATACTGCAACAAATTTCCTTGAATATAACGGTATTATTGCTGCAATAAAAAACACATGGAGACCTTTTTTTTGTTGATCTCGGTCAAAAATCATGTAATCCAATTCGTAGTGTTGTGAATGTTCTGCTTTTCAAGGAGAGTTTGAATTGTAGGTCGATTTATAACAAAATGTTAAACTCGAAAGACCCTGATAATAAGACTTTCTTGAAGTGATCTGAAACTATTCAGATTTCAGATTTCAGTACAGGCTGATTAATAGAATTATCCCTACAAACAAGTATCTTAGGATTATAAATAAAAGTGATTCAAATCGCTGTACATTTTGTGACGTGGATGTTGAGACTATCCAACATCTGTTTTATGATTGTCATTATACCAATTCTTTATGGAGATACCTGGATAATAGTTTTCGTAGTAAAGACATCCGTGTTGATTTACACGATGTTTGTACCGTACTTTTTGGTGGCGATTTTTCTCGTGAGCTCAATTGGATAATTGTTATAGTTAAATATTTTATTTTTCGATCAAAATTACAAAAAAGGTACCCAACAACAATTTCCCTACTACAATATCTTAGAGAGTATTTCGATTTGTATTGTTACATTTTTAAAAAGAATATGTAAAACAAACATTTGGGAAAGATATTAGCAGCCCTGGGTAAATGTCCTTGGATTAAGAATATGATATCGTTTTATTATTTGGTAAACATACATACAAATACTTTTTTGGTCTGCTATTATATTATCCTTGTTTGTAATTATTAAATATTATATTTATGTAAACTGTCGTGAGAAAAATAATACATTTAAAAAAAAATTGTCATATGGCTGTATCACAACAAAATTTAAGCTTGAGAGGCAAGCAGGGGTTAGAATTCCCATGAGGGCAAAATATTTGTATGAGGCACACATTTCTAATGGGGGGAAGTATGCGTGGCAAGTATGGGGATCAGAATTCAGATCAGGGATCAGAAGGAGAGGGATAACGGTGAAAAGTTTCGCGCGTTCCACGCCCACAGATAGGCTATACTGCAGTATGTAGAGTATACATACAGTGGCCTCACCAGCAATTCGGGCAAATACTCGCCTATGTCACACGGGCCACGGGGCGCAAACATCTTTACCAAACTATTTCAACTACAAGTCGAAATTTTTAATTTATGACAACTTAAAATAAAGGAGGTTTAGAAGCTACTTGCAACGTCTGGAAATTGTCATTTCCGGCGATCTAGTAGGTATTTTTTTAGCAAAAAAAAATTCCTCTACGCTACACGGTTTCATACGGAGCATCATACGCCTATGTGGTCCGTTTCAATTGCGTATGTTGCAATGGCTAAATAGAATATAATTAACTTTTGTATTGAGGACAAAAAACATATATATAGACAAAGGAAAATGGCCCCTGGTCCACAAAATAGCTCCTGATTGAGCAACTATATAACAAAAGTAGCTCCTTATTTATATGCAATTCCTTATTATACTGTCTTCCAGCTGTACAATATGCCGCGACGTGTGCATGTGACAGGGAACCCGTGTTTACACTTTTTTTATGTAAATTTGTAAAACATACAAACAACTGACTCAGCCCTACAAGGCATGGGAAGTGCCATTTTCCAGTAACATGGGAGGCACTTTTGACAAAGATTTTTTTGCTACGCTGTGGTGCTCCGCTTAAATCTTGTAGTTCACAGCTAAAAATTTAAAGTTATAGCCACGTCCCTGGACCCAGGACACTTATACAAAACCGTTTTGGATCGTTCCCCCCAATAACATACCATGGCGGCGCCCCTGATGTATGAGGGTAGAGCGCACCATTTATAACACATATATTTAAGTGACATGGCCAGTGTATATCGGTTTATAAAGAGTGGTGGTTGTGGAATGAATATCCCCCCCCCAGGGGGGGGGGGGGATATTACTGTCAGTGCATCGCCCCCAAAACTGCCGCGTTGGCGGAGGAACATCAAAACTATCAAGTAAACTATAGATTTAATGGTTTAAATCACCTTAAATTTTCACAGCATCTACAGTCCAATATTTAATTTACATCTCCAAGTCCAATGCTTTTTGAAGCACCATTATATCTTCTTGTTTGCCAAAAAAAATATCGTCTTTATGGACTACAGTATATGTCGAGAGTTAACTTTTTCGCAGATCTAATCCAGCTCACAGTTTATTGTGGTGTGTACTTCGACCAGTCACGAATTTCATGTGAAGGTATATGGAATTCATGTTGGAGGCGAGAGTCTATATAGTCTTAGTTAAAGGATACCCAAACCCAACAGGTAACCTTAGTTTATATGCGGTGCCTTGTAGTACGGACCTCTCAAGGTGCCAAACGAGATGTCATGACGACTGAAAAGAGTCGACTTGTCGAGATAAATCTTTTCACCATGTCGACATCTTATTTAAAGGAATTCGCCATGTCGACATCCTACTGGATGATGTCGACATGTCGAAATATATTATATCACCATTTCGTATATCGAGGTCGACAAGTCGACTTCTTTCAATATTATGTCGTCATGGTGAGAAAATGTATTAATTTATTAACAAGGCGACTTTGTTCGCTGATTTGTTCGACATTATATGTCGACAAGGTGTGATTTATTAGAACAAGTTAACTTCCTTGAAAAGAAGTCGAAATAGTTTATCCGGCCAAGTCGACTCCTTTCAGTAGGTTGTTAACATGTCGAGATAATTTATCTCTTCATCATGATGATCATGGCAATTTTAGAGCTCCATACATATATTGGATAGTTTACGTAACACAGACTACGGTGGTACACAAAATGGTAGACAACATAAATAAGCTTAGTGCTATATATTTTGTTTACTCTGATTGGTCGTTAACATTCTGTGCCACCTGCACCCTCGTAATATCATAACGGAAACCAACACGCGAGAGACTTGGATCACGGAATAATCCGTGACTTGGATAAGTCTAAGAAGAAGCTGGATTAAATAGGTGGCGCTCTATAAGATTATCACTTCTGTAAAGGGTATTTACTCCGTGTCGATCTAGCCTAGTCTGTCGTTGAATGGTTTTCGGCTTTGTTATTGATAACGTGATTCGACCCAAATATTTGATTGTGGTTAGAATTTGAAGATTTTTCCGTTTGGTTTATTGGTTCTATTTATTTCATTAATGTTTAACTATCACATATCTCAAGGCAAATATAGTTTACTCGTTAGGCCTAGGCTAGGCCCACTTGGAAAGGCGAGCCTAACGTTACAGTATTCTTGATTAACTATCGTTAGGCTACAATGGTCTAATTTGTTACTGTTGTCAGGGCTAACTTTAGGCTAGGCCTATAATAACTTTATGTTAGGCTATGGTTATATAATTTGTATTTTTTTTGTTGGCCAAATATCCTAACGTTAGGCCTGACTTTTTATAGTTCAGAAGGTCACAGCACCGTTGCCATTGACCTAACCTTTAGCCTAGGCCCTAGGCTAGCCTAACGTTAGGCCTAGCCTAATACTTAGGCGCCTAGCCTAGGCCTATACCTTTTGTCATATGATATTGGCCTAGGCCTAGCTCGAAATCGCCTGTGCGGTGCATTGTGGGATTGATGTGTGGTCAAAATACTGCAAATGTACAACAAAACGATCGAATTTTACCCCCACATAAATCCCACAATGCACCATACAAGCAATTTCGGCCTAGGCTAGGCTAGGCCTATATGCTAAGTAAAAGGTCTAGCCTAGCATAGGCCTATCAAGTATCAGCCTATGCAAACAAATGTCAGACTACAGAATGCAGGCCCACTTCAAAATCCATTGTGAAATGTCATCACACCTCATTGATCCTTTTGAGAATGACAATAGATTGGGATATTACTTGGAAGGAATTGAGAAGTGGACCTGTATTCTATAGTTGTACTCAAATGTCATGAATTTTCTAGGATTTGATCCAATCGATGTAGCCTATCATGGGGTGCCCATAAACTGTGCACCTAGCCTAAGCATTTAGTACAACTGCAGAATGCAATGCCCCATCAGGTTTTGTCGTTTTCAACAGGTGATGCTTCACTGATCTAGGCCTACACACAAAAGTGTATAGGCTAGGCCCCTAGGCTGTCTTAAAATACACACACCAATCAAAAGGGGCATTGTATTTTTTCAGTTCAAATTTCTTGAAAATCCCAGATAATGTTAAATATTTATGGTCGAAGTTAACTGTCCAAGTTAACGTTTAATGAACAGGCCTGTTAACTGCTCTTAACATTATAGATATGGCACAAGGGCCTGTGGCAATGACTTCCATTTTGAAGGATCTAAACCTTGAGCCTTTGTCCAATAGATGTAAACACAGTAGGTTAATCCTTTTCACTGAAGGCATTTATGGTCAGGCTGGTGTTCCTGTTGCTAGTCTCTGGTGTCCTGTTCGTAAAATGCACAATATGCATTATTGTCTGCCAGGACAAATTGTTATAAATATAGTTTCCTGCCCAACACTATTAGAGATTGGAACAACCTCTCCCCTAGCATAATAAGTAATACTGGTGATCATATTGACCCTATCAAGTACATTAATAGTAATATTAGAAAGTAATTTTGCTTCTCGACACATGCGTGGTGTATTAATGTCCTTTGTGGATGTCTCACCATATTTAAAAGAAGAAAGAAGAAGATAAGACATCATACCTAGACCTAGATTGTTCAGGACCTAACAGTTCATACACAAGGTCCTTGAAACGTGTACACATAATTGAAACGTGTACAAATAATTTCCCATCAATAAGCCACCAACCAATATAACTCATATACCTTTACATGTATCACAATATTTTTCACACAAATACAGTTCAAAACCGAATCTTCTTCTTGGCTACTGATAATTTACATACAATCTTCAAATTTTGACGATTTTGATAAAAATCCTTATACTGATTGCATCTGAAAGTTTTCCTCTGACTTATGGCTGACTTATGCCATATTGAATCAAGCTTGTTTGCTACAGCTATATTTATTGAAATAATTAACATAGGCCTGGCAATTTTACAAGCTTTTTACAATCTACATCAATTGATAGAAGGGTGAAAATAAAATATTTGTGCAGAGAAGTAATAATGAAAATTTTAAAATGAGCAGTGGCCTCTTAGTCTACAAGATGATGATCATGGAACTGAAGGTAGCCTCAACTTTAATTACCATGGCTTATTTGGGTTACCACTTTGCCACCTCAAACTTTATTTTAAAACTTGGGCAAGAAACAAGGTATTCCATTCTACTTTGACCTATTTGTAATTTTTATTTCACTGCACACTTTTAGCTGACGTACACTGTGACGACATGATGACAACGATCTGGAAACATCTGCTGCTCTTGCTGGTGGTGTCAGTCATTTCTGTTGGTGCTGCCAACCGTCATGGAGCAGAGGTGGATGACAACGAATTTGCAGAGTTTGAAGATCTGGGCGACGAAGAGGAATTTGAAGATGGGGTCATAGAACCAGAGGATGAGGAGGAGGAGGAAGTGTTTTTCGATGATGATGAATTTATAGATGATGATGATGAGGAAGACACGGCGGATGATGGAGACGTCGAAATGGAGGACTTTGAAGATGAGGAGGATTCAGAAGATGATGTCACCCTAGAGGTGTGCTTGGGCAATAACCCAAAATTTAGTGTTCAAACAGTTATCGGAATCGGGCAGATTATTGCATATCGGTATCGGAATCGGTAAAAAAGCAGGGCATTCTAGTTATTTTATACAGATTATTAGTTGAGATAACTTTTCCCACAATACCCAATACAACTACCATTTGAGCAAATTAATTTAGACATGATATTCACATACAGTAA